>ML425561.1:14089-80794 GCA_005239525.1 Nicotiana knightiana | reverse complement strand
ATATATATATATATATATATATATATATATATATATTTAACATTTGGGTTCATAAGAAACCAACTTTGGTCGGTTATTTTTAATTTTTTAATTTTTTTTGTATATAAGCGACAAAGTTGGTCGCTAATTTCCAGGACTTTTTTTTTAATAAATTTGGGTCATTAGCGACCAAAGTTGGCCGCCAATTTTTAAATTTTAAATTTTTTTTAGATAATAGCGATCAACCTTGGTCGCTAATTTCTAGGAATTTTTTTTTATAGGTAAGCGACCAACTTTGGTCACTTTTCTGGGTAATAATTTTGGCATAAAATGCCTGTTTTGGCAACTACACCACCTGTCAGCATACCAAAATTCCTAAATAACAATATTCAATAAATACAATATAATTTCAATACCAAAATATCCACAACAACCCAATAACAACAACAACAATAACACAACAACAACAACACAATTCAAAAAACACATTAAAACCAACAAATTAAAGTTCAATAGAACGAACAAATTAAACTAATAATAATAAGTTAATGCTTATTACAACTAGTTCAAAACCGGTTATATTTGTCTAGTTCAAAGTATATAAAAGTCAAGGAGTGTTTTGTACAACATCATTATCATCGTCGTCATTATCATCACCGTCTGATGAACTTTCATTTACAAGACGGTATAGATAAGGGTCTACTTGTCGAGGACGGGAAGAATGATCACAGGGAGGACGGGAGGAACGAGCACGGGGAGGACGGAAGGAACGCTCACGTTCAAATCGAGCCTCTGGCGATGACTCACGAGACCAAGGAATCGGAAAAGCTCCAGAAGCTAGGAGAGTTTTGAGCTGAGCTTGCATGCCATGGTACTGAGCTTTCATGCCATGGTACTGAGCTTGCATGCCAAGGTACTGAACATCTCTAAGCTTTTCTCTTTCCTTGGCTGCGTCTAGCTCGGATGTGAGCTTCATCACAGTCTCCCACATAGCGGAGAGGCTCTCCCCATGAAGTTGCTCGCCTTGCGAGGAAGTCCCTATTCCTTGTATTCCACACTTATAGCGATGAAATTTCTTCGTAGGAAGCCCGTATACCTTACCCCATTTTGGACCGCCAGCAGCCTCCACCCATATTCTTTCAGCATCCTCATCCAAAGGTTAGATTGGTCGCCCGACTCATTAGGTGGCTGACTGCGTATGAATTCCTCCACGTCAGCTGTGAAGCGATCCTATAAGAAAAATTACATTGAATTAGTATTTCAAAATTTATATAAAAGTAAATCAAAATACTTAATGAAAAGTGAAAACTTAATGTACAGGCGAGGCTCGGACCTCGACCCACCTTTTTGTATTCGTCTCTTTCTTCTTCTTTACAATATGAGTCTCCTTGAATAGCTCATCTTGGTTTATTGGATGCCCCAACTTCTTTTCCTGAAAACTCATAAATTTTAGCTAATAAACAGAATAGATATACTTTAAAAATTAAAATAAATTAAGCAATTACGTACCAATCTTCTTTTTATTGTCCCTAGGCTGGTCGCACCTCCAGTGTGCAAGGAGCCTCCCTTCTCAGATGCGCAAGCTTTCATTCCCTTTTCGCTCTTCTCTAAGAACTTTGCGGTAAGCCATTGCCTTTGCAAATCCTCCCATAAATTTTGAAGCAACCAGTCAGGCTTCTGGTTCAACTGTCTAGCTTTGGAGAAACTATGCGACAACCGCTTGCGAGCTTTGTGATTAAAATTTGCAGCCACTTTCGCGCTATAGCGGTGTTCCCATACACACTTGCTCTGTATTTCAAAACTTAAATATTATATGGAAATATCATAAATATAAATAATTATACTTCTTAAAAGAACATTTATACCTTAAATTGATTGAAAATTTGCTCCTTCAGCGAGAATGGAAATTCACTCCAAGTCGCATAAGGGACATCTNTGCCCCAACTTCTTTTCCTGAAAACTCATAAATTTTAGCTAATAAACAGAATAGATATACTTTAAAAATTAAAATAAATTAAGCAATTACGTACCAATCTTCTTTTTATTGTCCCTAGGCTGGTCGCACCTCCAGTGTGCAAGGAGCCTCCCTTCTCAGATGCGCAAGCTTTCATTCCCTTTTCGCTCTTCTCTAAGAACTTTGCGGTAAGCCATTGCCTTTGCAAATCCTCCCATAAATTTTGAAGCAACCAGTCAGGCTTCTGGTTCAACTGTCTAGCTTTGGAGAAACTATGCGACAACCGCTTGCGAGCTTTGTGATTAAAATTTGCAGCCACTTTCGCGCTATAGCGGTGTTCCCATACACACTTGCTCTGTATTTCAAAACTTAAATATTATATGGAAATATNAAAGCTTTCTGGTGGCTTTGGTGATTATCCTCGTAGTAATATTACTCGGGATGAACCTGCAATTTAATAAAAAAAATACATTAATATCCTATTGTACAAACTGTACAAAACAATAAACGTAAAAACAACAAATAACTCTTACCCATCACCCTCAGGGACTATGATGATCCTGTCATACTGATCATAATGCACCTCCTCATCATCATCAGCATCACCGTCTGAAGCATGTATATCAGAGGCATGTGTGGAAGGTGTATGGGGGTCAGAGCTACTATCCTGCAGGTGAAGGCCTAAAATAGATGGAGTCGATGATGAAGATAGTTGCGATCCCTGTGACTGCGACATAGTTGGATGGACCGCAAGTGGCTGTGATACTGATGGCTGTGACCCGAGAGGATGTGACCCGTGTGGTCGTGAGGCAGCTGGACTGTATGCCAGACGTATAGTCCTATGGCCCTGTGATGAAAGACCTGGTGTCTGCACGAATGAGTAGGGCTCGTGATGCTGCGGCAACTCAAAATATCCCTGGGGTGGAGGATAAGACATAGGCACAGGCATAGGCATCTCTGGAGAGGGTGGAAAAGATGGAGTATTATCTTCTACCCTCCTCTTTCCCTTCCTAGTATTTTCTTGACCTCGAGAACTAGTAGGGTCATTGTTACCTCGACCCTTGCCTGTCATCTGCATAATATAATACATATTTAGATTAAAACATATAAGAAACTAGCTATAAAACGAGAGTTATTAAAGAAACCAACTTTTTAAAGCTCATCGACGTATTGTTCCTCGTCCGAGAATTCTTCTTCCTCACTAGTTTGAGCCTTATCAGTTGATTCTTCTTCCTTATTTTCTATAATTGTTTCTTCATTTATATCAACTTCTTCCAATATGTGTTCAGGATGTTCCAAATCATTTTCTAAAAGTTCGTCCACTATTTGGTGAGCAGTGGAGATATCGTTTTGATATGCAACATTTAACACATTCTCGACTTCCACCCTACCTACAGGCTTAGTTTTTAATACAACCCACCAGTCGGACTTATTCCACCGTAATGGATAAGGAGAATAATACACTTGCCTAACATTATGTGCAATTATGAAAGGATCATAGCGATCATACTCCCTCGTATGATTAACCTCAATTATGTTGTATTGGTTGTGTACTCTTGTACCTCTTGTTGGATTTGGGTCAAACCACTTGCATCTAAAGAGTATCAATTTCTTATATGGACAACCTGTATATTCTAGTTCTATTATTTCTTTGAGAATACCATAATAATCAATATCTCCAACTTGGTTTCCATCACCACCTTGAACCCACACCCCGCCATTATTGCTATTTTTATTTTTAGAGCAGTCCTCTGTATGAAACTTATAACCATTCACAACGTACTTAGACATTGTTGTGACCTGAAGCCCAGGTCCCCAAGATATATCTTTCAAAAATTGATTTACACAATTATTTGGATCATTTACCTACATATTGTTAAAAAAATTCATAAGTTAGCATAACTTCCAAACATTAATGTTAGAATATTATTAGAAACTAACTTACAAATTGTTTGAACCACCTATGAAATCTCGTATATAGAGCATCATGGCCAAATTGAACCACGAAGTGATTGTGACACATCAAATATTTTTAGTAGTAGCATTGAGATGTAATCACAGTAAAGTATATATTTTGATAACTACTACGTCAATACTTACTTGAGAAATGGTACAACTTCGGGACAATTTAGCAACACATGAAGTGTAGTTGACTTATACTCCATATCACTCAAACTTCTCTTTCTAACATCCTTAGAACATCGGCCTGGTTGATTGAATATGGACATAGGCGGATATAATGGATCATTCACATATTCGACCGTGTGCCTATTGGGCCTATTCCTAGCACATGGCACGTTACTCTCAAAATAATAAGAGCAAAAATGAGCAGTTTCCTTTGCAAGATAAGCTTCGCATATAGATACTTCAATCATATTCCTCTGCTTAACAAATTGTTTGCATTTGCCAATTGTCCTACATAATTTCAAGTTAGCCAAGAACATTCAAATAAAACAGAAAATTACATCAAACTTATAATATTACCTCTCAAAGGGATACATCCATCTGCATTGAACAGGCCCTCCAAGTCGTGCCTCGTGTACAAGGTGGATTGGAAAGTATTCCATCACATCAAAAAAACCACATGGAAAAAAAATTTCCATCTTAGTAGAAGTTACACGAATGTTTTGATCCATCCGGAGTAGGTTTTCTTCCCCTAATGTGGAAGAACACAAGTCTTTAAAAAATAAACTAATCTCTATGATGGGTTTCCAGATTCTTTCAAGCAAATCTCAAAATGAAATAGGCACTAAGGTCTCCATGAAAACATGACAGTCATGACTTTTCAAATGGCTCAACTTCCCTACCTCCATATCAATTTTTTTTCCAAGATTCGACGCATAACCCTCAGGCATCTTCAGTTTCGTTACCCAATCACAAATTTGTCGTCTTTCCTCCAAAGTGAATGTGTAACTTGCTTTGGGCTTGAATATCTTACCATTATTTTCTGTCTGCAAGTATAATTCAGGCCGCCTGCAATATTCTTGTAAGTCCATTTTAGCCTTCGGGTTATCCTTTGTCTTACCTTTAACATCCATCACTGTGTTGAACAAATTGTCAAAATAATTCTTCTCAATATGCATGACATCAAGGTTGTGACGAAGAATATTATCCTTCCAACAAGGCAACTCCCAAAATATACTCTGTTTCGTCCAATTATGAGTAACATCGTACCCGGGGAATCTATAAGGTGGAGCTTCAGTAACTTTACTGAAGTTCTGGACCCTCTCCCAAATTCCTCACCTGAAAGTATCGGAGGTGGAGAATCATATTCTATTTTATTCTTTTTGAATGCATTTTTCATCCTTCTAAATTCATGGTCAGGAGGCAATAATTGACAATGACAATCAAACCATGATTGCTTTCGGCCATGTTTCAAAGTGAACGCATTACTATTTTCCATGCAGTAAGGACAAGCTAGCTTCCCAGCAGTCATCCACCCAGACAACATTCCATATGCAGAAAAATCGTTAATTGTCCACATTAAATTAGCACGCAAATTGAAATTCTGCTTGGTTGATATGTCATATGTTTCAACACCATCGTACCACAATTATTTTATCTCATCAATCAATTGTTGCAAATATACATCAATCAAACTTTTTAGATTACGTGGACCAGGGATAATACAATTTAAGAATATATACGAACTAGTCATGCACAACTCGAGTGGTAGATTATAAGGTGTAAGAAAGACAGGCCAACATGAATATGGTGTCGCAGATATAGAAAAAGGCGTGAAGCCATCCGCACACAGACATAATCGAATGTTCCTTGGTTCACTAGCAAAATCTGGATATGTCCTATAAGTGCTTCCAAGCTTCTCCATCTGATGGATGACACATAACACCAGGTGGTCTTCTATTTTCAAAGTGCCATCTCATATGAAGAGCAGAACTCATCAACGCAGATAACCTCTTTAACCTAGGTATAAGAGGTAAATAATACATCGCTTTGATAGCGACCATATTCCCACTGGAAAGCCTCTTGAAACGAGGCTTTTCGCAAAATTTACAACTATCTAAATTTTCATCATCTTTATAATATAACATGTAACCATCTTCACAACAATCAATTCTCATTGATGAAAGTCCTAACTTAGAAACCAATATCTTTGCCTTATAGAAATCACCAGGTAAGTTGATATTAGGGTCAACTAGTTCGCTCATAAGGTCAATGAAAGAGTCCATGGCTGCTTGAGAAATATTTCAATAAGATTTTATACTTAGTAATCTAACTGCAACAGACAGCTCAGAGTGCGGACTTCCTTCCCGTAATGGACGACTAGTTTCCTCTAACTGTTCAAAAAAACATTTTGCGTCATCATTAGTAGTTTGTTCAATATTTTCATTGGGCTCACCCCCTAAATGCATCCCAAAAACATCCGCAACCATATCATGAATTCTAGAATCACGATTGTATTCTCCACCGACATACTACTTTCACCCACAACCATGTTATGAAATATCTCATTGCTACCATCGAACTCTCCATGATTAGTCCACACAAAGTAATTCGCTATAAACCCCTTCCTATAAAGATGAAGCTTAACTTCCTCCGATTTTCCAAACTTCATACAGTCGCACCTAACACAAGGGCACCTAATTATTTCTTCACTTTGATATGGTGGAAGTGATATTGCATGTCTAATAAAGTCATCAACCCCTTCTACAAAATCCTCCCGCAATCCCCGCCGATTAGGATAATTCCTATTGTACATCCAAGTACAATGTTCCATCTATACAAATAAAACAAGAACAAATTAATTTAGTTAATTCATATCCTAATATATTTTTAGTTAATTAATTCCATATCCTAAAATTTCAATTTATAAACTAAAAGTTTAATTCATAAACTAAAAGTTCAATCCATACACTAAAATTCCAATTCATGAACTAAAATTCCAATACATAAACTAAAAGTTCAATTCATATCCTAAAATTTTAATTTATAAACTAAAAGTTCAATTCATAAACTAAAAGTTCAATTCATATCCTAAAGGTTCAATTCATATCCTAAAATTTTAATTTATAAACTAAAAGTTCACTTCATAAACTAAAAGTTTAATTCATACACTAAAATTCCAATTCATAAACTAAAATTTTAATATATAAACTAAAAGTCCAATTCATATCCTGAAAGTTCAATTCATATCCTAAAATTTTAATTTATAAACTAAAAGTTCAATTCATAAATTAAAAGTTCAATTCATATCCTAAAATTTCAATTTATAAACTAAAAGTTCAATTCATAACTACACTTATTATAAATAATTATAAACTATAAGCATAATCTTTAAAAAAAAATTATATTAACTAGGTAATTACTTTTAATAGATTATAATAGCATCTATGTAAAGAAATTTTTTAAGTTAATGAATTACATTCATTCATCACTAGGTTATAAGTCGATGAATCAATTATAACAGATTAATTTATATAAGTCGAGATATTTTGTTTTTAATATTCAACGATGCATCTGAGTAGATTATAAGTCGATGAATCAAATTTACAAGTGTATCAATCCTTAGAATAACCCGACCCTGTGTTCCTTGCGCTTCATGTTCTTATATATATAAAACGTATATATAACTTGTTTTAGTATATGTTAGTGTGTGTATATATATAACACACACACTTTGTGCTACTTTAACTACATATATAGCATGTTATAGTATATGCTACTGTATTCATTATTGCTATTATAACAGAGTTAATGAATTACATTCATTCATCACTAGGTTATAAGTCGATGAATCAATTATAACAGATTAATTTATATAAGTTGAGACGTTTTGTTTTTAATATTCAATGATGCATCTGAGTAGGTTATAAGTCGATAAATCACTTGACACACAGATATACTTGATGAAAAATTATATATACTAATTAGGATCTTGACAGTCTATCAATCTCGGGTTCTTTTAGGGATTGATAGACTTGTCAAGATCCTAACTAGTATATATAATTTTTCATCAAATATATATATGTGTCAATTGATTTATGGACTTATAACCTACTCAAATGCATCGTTGAATATGAAAAAAAAAAAAAATATATATATATATATATATATATAAATATATATATATAACGCTTCGTTGTACTACTTTAACTACATATATAGCATGTTAGAGTATATTTTAGTGTATCAATCCCTTGTATTACAAAAGTGTTAACGAATTACATTTATATTATTTAGATAGTAAATATAAAAATAATTTTTAATTTTGACCAATGTTGACCTGAAAAGAGACCAACTTTGATCGCTAATTATCCAGAAATTAAAAATTAGCGACCAAAGTTGGTCGTTAAATTTAAATCAGATTTATTTATATTTTATAATGTATTTTAAATAATAATAAAATTATTAAACGTTATAACTGGGTCCCACCTTTTTTTTTGCCGTGGTTTCCGAGCATCGCTTTGCGAACCCGACTAGCTATACCCACCGGGTCCCGCTGTTTCAAGGAGGGTGCACGGTTAGTTCTACGGGACCCTGGAGACGCGGCCGGTTTGCAATGCCTCCAGTGGCCCTGCGGGTGCTCGAACTGGCGACCTGAAGGACTTTGTCCTCAGGGCTTTACCAGTTAAACTACCCCTCACGGTTGATTGTTAATTTCAATATTTGTTTGACCAAGCAAGTCTGACCAGTCCGGTCAATATGTTGACCACTTTATCGACCAAAAAGATGAGACAAATTAAACATGATATATGAAACTTGTAAACGACATTTCATTTAATTGTTAATAATAAGATAATTTGATGTTTCTCATATTAAATTTAAATCGTATGTCAAAATTTTTATTTTTTTAAAATTTCATACTGTCAATTACTATCACATCAAAAGCAAGCAAATGGTGGTGGCTTTTGGACTTTTGGTGCGTTTCCTAGTGACAACATGTGTTGAAGCTCCTCTTAAACGTGGCGCTTTCGACAGTTTTGTCTGTCCAAACTCAAAGACCTTTTCTTTCCCCCACCCCTTACTTACCCACCTACCCACCAAAACCACCCTACCCTCTCCCCTTCAGTCCTCTCCATATATCTATCTAATGTGATACGACTATCTCCATAAACTCAACATATAATAAATATAAATACACAATAAATATAAGATCTTTTCCCCATATTATTCGGTGACATACTAACTTCTTTATTTTTAAGTTATTATAATTACACCTTTCCCTTGCAACAGAATCAAAAACTCTTCTGGGGTTTATCTGAATTCTAAGGTATTTTTTGTTCATATTCTCTGTTTTCTTCTGTTTCTTGTTTTTGAGCTTTTTGGTTGCATGAGCTGATAAGTTTTATTAATTTATTTCAACTTTTTGGTTGCATGAGCTGAGAGGTTTTAGTAATATTAATTTTGAGTGCTGTTCATGCTAGTGGTATTAATTGTTAATTTATTTAAGTGTGTAATTATGGAGTCTGTATTTTAATCTTGAAAAGTCACGAGTAACGCTCTCTCTTCATTTAATTCTTCCCCTTATTTTGAATTTCTAAAGTTCTTGAATCCTTCAAGATTTAATACGTTTTTACGAGTACTTTATATTGGAATCAAAATTATGAATTTCACTCCCCCCTTTTTTTTTTTTGGGTAGAATAGAAAAATCTTCTAATTGTTATTTCTGTGCACAGCTGAAGTTTGAGTATGTGTTATTAATATTTTTTCTTAATTCTGGGTTGTTGTTGATTTTTGTAAAACTTTTAGTATGAAAAATCATTCTATGGATTGGAACTTTGATTGAGTATCTCTGTTCTTGTGGCTATATTTCTACTTTTGTAAATCTGGATTTGCATGAAAACAAAAAAAGGTGGCAAGTGGAATTAGTTTACCGCCTACATGCAAAATTTTCCAAAATTTTCAATGTTGATTGCAAGAACCTTTCTGGAATTGTATTCCTCTTTGGGGGTGTCTCTTTATATGATTTTTCTTTTATTCCCCTGTTTGTATGTGTTGTCCTGTAGGCTTAGGCAGGGGCGGATTTAGGGGGACGGAAGGGGGCGAAGAAAATTGCACTCTGCATATAAGGCAAAATTCGTTTTGTGCCTATATATATATATATTATATTTTGAATCCTCTCGACACAGCCCAAAAGCATAGCTTAGTGGTCAAAGGGGTATAAAACCTTTGTGAGGTCGCTGAACCACTGGCCACAATATCTTTTAACTATTAAACTTTTTCTTTTTTGAACCCCCGTAGTGGAAATCCTGCCTCCGCAACTGGGCCTAGGTATCGGGCTCATCCTAACTAGTATTATCGGCACGAAGCATATATGTGTGTGTGAGAGAGAGAGAAAAAACCCACTATAATTTCAATAAATATTAAGATCTAAACACATCATTTAAATTGTACTATTAGTTCAGTTAGAATGCTTAAAAGTTGAACCCATCAGGTTGAAATTTTGGATCCGCCTCGGGCCGAACAGCTTCTTGAGTAGGTCTTCTAAGGACATTAGAGTTCCGATTCTGATAGGTCTTCCAAGTCTCTTGTTCCTATTAAACCCAAACTTAGTAACTTAGTAGAAGTGGGTAGCGGATAGACACTTAATATGCCCTTAAGTGGTATTACCGGCCATTCTGTAGGAGCAGATGATTTTGAAAATTTAGTACACTTTAAGCAGAATGTCAAGAAACCAGTGCCACGACGACACAAATTATGACTTGTCATATAATGGTCGGTGGAATGTCCTCACTGGGTGTGTGCTTGGGTAACTTCATGTGCTTAGAGCACTAATTATAAAACCTTTTAGTCTAATTTCACCCTACATCATAGCATACACCACGGGGCATGCTCGGGAGTGCTGCTTTGTTCGGCACTTGTAGCTAATTAACTAGACAAAGTAAGAAAGGCTGTTAGGAGCAAAATCTGAATTATTCCCATATGGTAGTTAGGTGGGACTGCGCTTTGCTTGAGCGGAGGGTTGTTTCGGTAACAACCGCTCTATCTTCGCTAGGTCGGGGTACGGCTGCTTACAAACTACTCTCCCCAGATCCCACTTGTGGGATAATATTGGGTTTTTTTTTGTTGTTGGTAATTAGGAATAATGATAAATAGCGGTCAAACACTTGCTGTAAATATTCTTTTCTGAATCCTTTTGCATATGTGTTGATAGTGAGTTCTACAATTAATGTTATCTTCTCATGAGTTGGAGAAGGAAAACTTTTAGAAATATGCTTTTGCAGTTTAATGGTTATCACTAATGTATAAATCAAATTGTAATTGCTGCAGCTTGTAATGAGCATCTTTTTTATATCATAGTCACCTATGGGGGCATCTATCATGGCGGTGGCGACACCTAAGAAAAAGAGTGTCTTTGTTGATGGGGTATGCAAATGCATAGTAGCTAAATATAACAATTTATTCTCTCTTTAGAGAACATTCATGTTTATTGTTTGCTGAACATTTGAGAATGGAATTGCAGGTTACATGGCGAATAAAGGTGAAACAGCTGCCGTTTATGGGGATTATGTGTACAGTTATGTTGTTTATTGTGTATAGGACCACTAATTATCAGTATCAACAGACAGAGGTATGATGATTCTATCATTGATTTCTTAACATTTTGTCACTTGTATTTGGATAATAATTGACTATCTAGTGTAAGAGATTTAATTGATTTCCTTTGTGAGAAAATAATTGCTTATTCTACCTTTTAATACTCTGCCTGAGAACTATGCCGCCACTTTGCTGACAACCATATTTTCCTGTTTACCTTTTCAGATGGAATCAAAGTTAGACCCATTTTATTCTTCAAAGGTAGTTGCATTTCTATAATATTTTCTATATTTCTTATATCCTTGAATAGCACAAGGTATGGCGACAATGTAGGCATAATACTATTGCAAGAAACAGAAACTACACAAATTTGTTGATGGGGTTGTAATTGTCGGTACAGAAAGTGACATTGTATTAACTTCTGGTTCTTGCATGAGCTAAAGTATTCCGCAAAAACATTTCATATCAATGGTCACTCTGAGGGATTCCATTCTTTCATCCAGGATTCCGATGTGGATATCACACGTACGAACAGTTTACCTCGTGGTATTATCCAACCAAGCTCAGATCTCGAGTTAATGCCTCTTTGGTCTACAAGTGGTTCGAGATCCAAGGTCTATCTCTACTCCTTAATTGCGCAATAAATAGAGCAGCCTCCTTTAGTATTTCTAATTATCATTGTTATATTGGGATTAAAACTAGCCTTTCTCTTCCACTCACAATCTTTCACTCGGTATGTTTCCATTTTCAGGCTAGTATTTCTAGTTCTAGCAATCTGTTGGCAATTGCAGTTGGTGTTAAACAAAAGAGTAATGTCGATGCTCTTGTCCAAAAGGTATAACATCTTACTTGTCTTTCTTCTGGAAAAAAACTTGTAATTGACTATCTGTCCGGCTTTCTATCATATCTGATGCCTGATTTACTTTATTCAGTTTCCTTCAGAGAATTTTACAATCGTCTTGTTCCACTATGATGGACATGTTGATGGCTGGTGGGACCTCCAATGGAGTAAAGAGGCCATTCATATTGTTGCAAACAACCAAACAAAATGGTACGAACATTTTCAAGTAGTCCTTTGGTTTCTAATTGCTGTTTCCTCATAACTCATCGTGGACAGTCTGCAACCTGTTGTTTAACAGATGATAACCTCTATTGCTTTGACATTGAAAAATTAATTGAAATCCATTTTCGAATTTTTATATAGCTTTTCTTTAACTTGTATTTGCCTTGTCACTCAATGATTGTATTTGCAAAATTTTCATGTATATCTTATCAGTGCTGATTTAATTTTGAGGTAGGTGGTTTGCGAAGCGGTTCTTACATCCTGCTGTTGTTTCTATCTACGATTACATTTTCCTTTGGGATGAAGATTTGGGCGTGAAGAATTTCCACCCTGGAAGGTAAAACAATTGCATAAACTATGTTTTATTTTGTTTGTGTAAATATATATATAATCAGCATGTAGAAATTTGATACAAGTTTTACTTCACTCCTGGTGGAATATTGATTTAGAAAACAATCAACTTTTTGCTATAAATAAACAGGTCTAATATTGTTTTAGGAACTATGAAATCATTTTAACCGTAAGTGGCAAGTGTTTTAGTTGAAAGATCCTTAGGTTATTGTTCCTCTTCCCTTTTGTTACAATTGGCTTGGCATCTGAAGTCGTCCCTTGTTTCGCAAAGCATTTTGAGCTTTTAGGAGATAAATCATTTGCAGTTTACTTCCTTTAGTAATGTAGAGTAAAGTGGGGAGGGTGTAATACCTGAAATCTTAGAATGATAAAAATTGTAGTAGAGATTAACTTATGGTAGCAAAAGTCCTCCTACAAAGGGTTTGCTAGTCTAGCTAACAAAAGGACTCTTGCCAACAAACTGCCAGGTTTAGCGTTAACTCGGAAAACTATAGCACTATAATAAACTCATCTACTAAAAATATGTAACATGAAGGTGAGCTTTGGAGCAACGGTCTTCGTATGACCTGTAGGTCACGGGTTCGAGCCGTGAAAGGTTGTCTACCTCACACTCCTTAAGGTGCGGCCCTTTCCTAGACCCTGCATGAATGCGGGTTTTGTGCATCGGGCTGCCCTTTTATAAAAGTATGTAACACTCAACACTCACATAAGGATCAGCCTTCATATCTTTGGGTCGTCTTTAGCTAGAGTTATGGAGGCTTTCCTTTTGTTTTGGCTCTTGCCCCTAGCTTTATCATATTTACGATGGTCTTACAAGTCCCTTTGGTAATTTCTTTTCCTTATTGGACCTTCTCTTTTCATTCAGGTACCTCAAAATTGTGAAATCAGAAGGACTGGAAATCTCCCAGCCAGCCTTGGACCGGAACTCAACTGATATACATCACAGAATCACAATAAGAAGCAAGAAGAAAAGGTTCCACAGGTGCGCTGTGATAATCCAACTCTTCAAAACTCATGTGTTGGAATTTTCGGGTGAATATTAATGCACCTTTTATTTAAGCAGGAGAGTGTATGACAGTAGAGGTAGTACAAAATGTTCGGATGAAAGTGAAGGTCCACCATGCAGCGGGTAAGTTTTATGCAATTAGGATATGATTGCTATTATTCTTGGGCTATATTTGATCTTGCTTTCTCTTTGATTGAGTTAATGGAAATACCAAGCTTTTTTATGTTCTATAAATGAGAATCTTTTAAACAATTTGGAGAAAATTTTGCTTCAAGCGTCTCTTGAATTTGATGAGATCTTTTGAGATGTTTCGCAATCTGCTATAATGAGTATTATCCACACTCTTATCTGCAGATTTGTGGAAGGAATGGCTCCAGTCTTTTCAAGATCTGCTTGGTTGTGTGCTTGGCATCTTATACAGGTAAACTTGTGGTTTCTATCGTATAGCTGACATCCCAATTTTCAGTTTTCAGACTTTTGTTATAGCACTATGAAATAAATTTCCATAGTTCTTGTCAAGACAAAAAAGAAATCTATGTCCTAATCATTTATCTGATGCACCGGGCCATCGTGGACTTGAACCAGAGGCCTCGCTGGTCAAGTAAATCGACATTCTTTGTTTGTTCATTTTCTCACCTGCTTTCTTTTTCCCTGCTTGTACTGGTTCAAACTACTGGAATAAAAGTCTAATTACTGCTTCTTCCTATCAGAATGATCTTGTTCACGGATGGGGAATGGATATGAAACTTGGTTATTGTGCACAGGTTAGATTACTTCTTTATGGCTGCAAGGTTTCGTCATTAATTTTACTTGTTTTATTATGATCTATCAAAATTCCTTTAAATGCTTTGTTACTCAGTTTACTCTAATAGAATGGTAAGAGCTTTCATGTCCATTTTCCCTCCCTAGAATTGATGCCTCAGGCGTCAACCACACCACAGAATACATTTTTCCTTCTTTAGGATCGAGGCCTCCTTTCTCCAAAAGAATGTATATGTTTATTTTACCTTTTGATTACCTGTTCCAACTTTAAATTAATTCTTGGTATGTAGATATCGATCCCCCCCCCCCTCCCCGCGCGCTTTAAGACAGCACATAATTGCATGATATTTGAATTCTCTCTGCTTTTTCTCTAGTTGCTTGGAATTAATTTAAGCTACGTTACAGGATAGAACGAACTCTTTTTAGAATGCTGCATTATTATTCGGAAGTAGGCATCTATGATTCTAACTTACGTGAAACTTGACATTGTTGTAGGGGGACCGAACCAAGAAAGTGGGAGTAGTTGATAGTGAATATATAGTCCACCAGGGCATTCAAACTTTAGGAGGGCCATCTTTGAAGAAGGTAATGTTCTGCACTACGTCCGTTTTAAATGGAGCCATAAGAGACGATTTTTCTGTTCTCTTGTAGTTATACCAAAGTGTAGGGGCAGCCACGCAAGGTTTGGAGAAGGGCCGCATCCCAAAGGATGTGATGTAGACAGTCTACTATGCCCACGGCCCGAACACGTGACAAGTATAGGTCACACGGAGACAAATTTGCCGTTGGTCCGAAGCTCCCCTTCCCAAAGTGTGTCGTATATAATTGCATTCAGGTTCTTATTCAAAATTTAGTGTAGGATAAGTATTGATAGAGTTTGAGTCGTATGCACTACTGAGTTCTGCGCATTATATTTACACAATCAGATTACTTACTAGTAAATTAATGTGATAAGCATTAAATGTCAATCTAATAAAAACGGTAACGGATCTACTATAGTTGGTTAAATTACACTGATCATGTAAGAAGTATTTATATTGCAGTGTATATAATTTAACTCTTACCGATATTACAAATGTTTTATGCTCCGTTCACTTGCCTCCATTGACATTGGTTCATGTTTGTACAGCGTTCAAATCTTGAAGAGTCTGTGAAGGTATATAACATTCTACTTCTCCTTTGCTTAGGCAGTTTTTGAGAATCTACAACGTAAAACTTTTCCTGATTTTTGTCTGTCTGTTTGTTTTCTTTTCTATTGGCCTGCAGAGACACGACGTTGACGTGCGATCTGAGGTGAGACACTTTGCTTTTATCCTGCTACACTACCCCACATTTCAACCAAAAATGTCTAGAGCTCAAGTTAATACAGTTTTCTTCTTAAAGAGACTGCAGTGTTTTAGCAAGCAATTCATAATTTCAATGCAGATTCGAAGACAGTCAACGCATGAGCTACAAATATTTAAGGATCGGTGGGAACGAGCTGTTGAGGAAGACCAAAACTGGGTGGATCCATTTGAAGCTAGCAGCCGGAAACGTATTCAACGGCTTAAACAAATACGAAAATTAAAGATTAAGCTAAAAAACGATGCTTAACAGTAAGCAAAGATGCTAATACTGGCTTGATTGAAGACAATAATACGAGGTGAAGCTTGAGCCAAATGTCATTATCTTATCGTCATGTCACTTTGACCGCACCCGTCCAGTTGAAGGGAGACTTGTAAATTACTATTATTTTGTATAGGCCANCAACAAGCCTTACGAGGAGCTCTAGGAACTCTGAATAGTTGTTTGAACAACGAGTTACATTTACGTACCATTAGTGCCAATATTGGCATGTTGGGAACAATGAAAGAAATAACTGATTAGTCTTTCTACTGTAGGTATTATTTTTTTCTTTCAAAAAATAATAAAGAAAGAATCATGGTAACCATTCGAGCTGACGAAATTAGTAATATTATCCGTGAACGTATTGAACAATATAATAGAGAAGTAAAGATTGTAAATACCGGTACCGTACTTCAAGTAGGCGACGGCATTGCTCGTATTCACGGTCTTGATGAAGTAATGGCGGGTGAATTAGTCGAATTTGAAGAGGGTACAATAGGCATTGCTCTGAATTTGGAATCAAATAATGTTGGTGTTGTATTAATGGGCGATGGTTTGTTGATACAAGAAGGAAGTTCCGTAAAAGCAACGGGAAGAATTGCTAAGATACCCGTGAGTGAGGCTTCCCATGATTAGATTCATTGTTTCATGGTTGTGATAAGTTCTCCAGCCTTTTTTTTTTTATAATTTTTTATTGGACAAATTTGATGTGGGCCCATTTTGTGGGTCCGATCCCACTTTGTAACATAGTGACATATCAGCAAGTTCGAAAGTCTTTTGGGGAGAAAAGATACGTTTTTCTATCATTCTAGCAGTAGCTACTATAGTTTTTTGTGCACAATGTGTATGATTTTTGGGGCCGTTGGTGAAGTTTACCGCACTTGAGGTACAAAGAAGGGCAAGATAAACAAGCAAGAGCTATTTTTCTTTAAACTTTCTTGTTATGTAAGATTATAAGGTTCAATATTAATCGGTGCTGGAGCTGCTACAATTGCCTCAGCGGTAACCGCTCAATATTGGAAATGTTTTGCCTCAGCGGTAACCGCTCAATACTGGAAATGTTTTCAGTTCCTTAATTATGTTGCGAGAAATCATTCATTAGCAAAAACAATTATTAGGGTATGCTATTTTAGGATTTGCTTTAACCGAAACTATTGCCTTATTTTTCTTAATGATGGCCTTCCTAATCCTCCTTGTCTTTTCGGAAAAAATAAAACGAAAGAATGCTAGTCCCCGAAAATGCTCGGCACTTTAGCGTTAGGGACAAGTAAGACTATTATTTGGTTTATCCGCCATTGTTATTTTAAATTGAATATCCTGTTAATGTGCCAGCCTGTCTTGCTCTTCCAATTTCATTTCAAGTGTGATCATAGCTTTTTTGGACTTATACATGCAACATCCTTTTATCTTTCGGCATAGATTTCTTCCTCCTTGCGATGCAAAGGCAATGTCAGAGAGATTTGGAATGTGGAGCAAAGTGGAGATTTGGGATGGTCATTGACACATTTGTTTTGCTGGATCAAGTTCTCTCGGTCATCTTCTTTGCCAGATGATTCTGTCCCTCATCATCTTGTTACAGATTTGAATGTGCATTTGGCAACTTTGACGTGGAGTATTTCTTATACTCTATGTTGTCACTATAAACAAAGCAGAGTGCTTGTTTTTGTTGACAGTAAGCTAAGAACAGTGACAAGATTTGTTTGGTACGTGGTCCCGTCAAGTTAACAATTGCTAATTGTGATTTGTAATGGATTTCTAGGAGGGAAAGGGGTGGCCGAATGAAGTACTACCAAATTAATCATGAAAGTGCAGAAAATCGTCATTTGTCGGTAGAAAAAATGACCTTCCATATCATTTGAGAAGCTTCAGAGAAAGCACCGTTAGAAAATTTGCCCCTTCTGTTAGTTTTTAACTTGGTTCTGTTAGTGAGATTAAAGGTGCTCCACTTTGGCAAAGTTAAGGGACTAAAGATGCTCTGAGTTATATTTGAAGGATAAAAATGAACCTACTCCCATAGATAAGGGACAATTTTAGTCAAAATCTCCAAATATATTACTATTATTAGTAAGCCAAGTCGTTTTTAGGCGGTTGGTAACATTGGTATCATCTTATTTGATTTCAGAGTTCTTTCAATGGAGGAGCAACGACCAGAAATCATTTCTGTTGGAAAACTAATTCAAAGTTGTAGTAGGGAACCTTAATTTATTCAAGATTTGGTTGATTTAATTCATGTCTCAATAGGATTTGTAATCAGAATTAAAATAAGAATAGATTTTCCTATTTCTAGTCAAAATATGTTTCGTACTATTATAAATAAAGGTATTACTAGTTTATTTTAATGTGTGGAGGAAGTAAAAAAATTGTAGAGAGCTTTCAGAGATTAATAATAAAATATTTCAATCCTTCAAATTGGTATCAGAGCTTGTGTGGGATTCTGTCAGAGCCTGGGTGAGATCCAACAAAAAAATATGGATACTCTATTACCTAATTGTTTCATTTTTGGGTTTGATGGCAAAAGTAATTTTGAAACTTGGCATCAACATATGAAGATTTTTTTTAAGGATATTGGATTATGGTCCACCATTGATGAAGGATTTGAGGAACCCCTAGAAGGCACAACGTTGACGGGTGATGCAACTACGAAATTGGAGAAGAAAAAATATTTAGATTATAAGGCACACTACTATCTCGCCATTAAGGTCGAATTGCATGTATTTAAAAAATATTTGCATGCAAAGTCATCAAAGGAGGCTTGGACAATCTTGGTGAAGTCATATCGAAAAGTTGCTGACATAAAGAAGGAGAAACTGCAAGAGTTTAGGAATCAATTTGAGTTGGCTCGTATGAGACCAACAGAGTCTATCAAAGATTTTTTACAAGAATCGAAGAAATAGTCAATGGTCTAAGGACCAATGAATAAGTATTGGAAGAAGTTCAAATTGTTGAAAAAATATTGCAAGTCTCTAATTTTAAAGTTTAGCAACAAGAAATTTATTCTTGAGGCTACCAAAGATCTTAGTGCTCTCGGACTTGATGATTTAGTAGGTGAATTGGTGACATATGAGATATCATTGAATCAACAAAAAGATGAGACATTGAAGGAGGTATCACTAGAAAAAGATGATCCCAAAAGAAAAAGAAGACACGTCAAAGATGGAAAAAATAATTCAAGAAGGCCAAAATTAAGAAACCGAGAAGAAAAGAAGAGAAGGTACATGTAATTATTATTGTGATAGAGATTCTATTAAATGCAAATAGAAGTCAAATGATATTCAAATTTATCTTCCAAATCATACTCCAGTTGTTAAAAAGGAAGATTTGGTTGCAAGGGACGTTCATCCAAAAAAGGTTGGTGTTTCACCAGAAAAATTATTTGATGGTATTGAAGATGAGTCGAGTAATGAAAGAATCAAGATGGTTCATAAAGAGAAAGTTTAAAATGATCCACCCAAGTTTGAGGCAAAAATAGCTAGGGATCCAGAACCACAACAACGCATTACAATAGATATTGTAGATGCAATAAATTTTGTGTCATTGCTCGAGATTGCATGTTTCAAGGAGCATGATGATATGTTTATTGGTGGTATTATTAAACATCCTATAAAATGGAAAAGTGGAGTTGAATGGGTGTGTTAGCCCAAGAAATTGAATGGTTTTGAAGATTGACAAAGGAACTCAAAGATGAACCAGGTCCATCACCGGAAGACATAGACACATGCAGAGTTAAAGCACGTCAGGTGCACATGCAGGAGATAAACGAAATCTGGAAAATAAAGAGATATCACCTGATCGAAAAGATTGCAAAATGATAAGGAGAAGTACTCCTTATTTAGTAATAACAGAATCAAAGATAAGGAAGGATTCGAGGCGTTGAGATTAACTAGAACTCTTCCACCAAGGAAGAGTAGCATTAGAACTCTAGTAAATCTCTCATCCACTAATCCTATATATTGCAGATTGTTCTTATTTTACAGGTACGCACAAAAGCAGAACTTAAGCAAGAATTGAGAGCAAAATTAGCAAGGCAAATTTTGCAAGCAGTTCGTGTGAAATTTAAGTGTGCAAATCTGAAGCTACTTGGACCAGCTAGAAGAACCAGTTTCAATTTTTGTCTTTTAGTCTAGTTTACTTGTAATATATGATTTCAACTTGTACCTTTCAGCTTTATCTAGAAGCGTCTGTAATCGGTACTGTGTGTTTTCAAGTTATAGCTAACTTGGAGTTTGTCGCAAATAGCTAGAGGCTAGTTTTCCACAAAAGGATTATAGGTAATCCTAGGTTTACAAAAGAGTTTTTGTAAATTATGTTTGGCTCACTGATTTAGTAAGAGAGTTTGGGAAAATTCTACTAGGAAGTAAGTCGTGGTTTTTCACCTTTGAGCCAGGTGTTTTCCACGTAAAAATCTCTATGTTCTTTATTTTCTGTATTTATTATTCCACAAACAGTAGAGGTTGGAACACATAGAAGAATATGGTCCTTCTATAACTAGTGCACGCAAAAATCAGACACCACACAAATCACCCCCCCCCTCCCCCCTCTTGTGTGGTATTGACGTTTAGAACATCAATTGGTATCAGAGCGGGTTATCCTTGAGGAGGCTAACACCTTAGGAAAAGATCAAGATGAGTGCACCACCTGGGAACTGGGAAGGACAATCAACCGCTAGGCCTCCACTCTTCAATGGCCAGTACTACTCTTGGTGAAAGAACAGGATGAGAGACCATATAATTATAGAAGACTACGAACTATGGGATATTGTTACTGATGGTCCTTTGGCCATCATGAAGACAAATACTGAAGGAGTAGATGTGCCAAAGACAAGAGCTGACTGCACTGCTGAGGATTTGAGAAAGTGGGAGAAAAATGCTAAGGCCAAGAAGTGGCTTGTGTGTGGACTTGGTCTAGATGAGTACAATAGAATTCAAAGGTGTACTATTGCCAAGGAAATTTGGGACACTCTGCAAGTGGCTCATGAAGGAACTGCTCAAGTGAAGAGATCCAGAGGTACTCTACTATTTTCTCAATATGAGAATTTCTCTATGAAGGAAGGAGAGACCATTCAAGAGATGTACACTAGGTTCACTACATTGACTAATGAACTGAAATATCTTGGAAGGAATCTTCTTGAGGAAGACAAGGTTGAGAAGATTTTGACAAGGGTTCTACCAGTATCTTGGGAGAGCAAGATCACTGCAATTCAAGAATCCAAGAACATTGCAACTCTCAAACTGGACGAGCTAATTGGAAATGTTAATGCCTATGAACACAGAAGGCAGACAATGAAGATGGATGTTCCCAAGAAGGAAATGAGTTTGGCATTGAGAATCACTGAAGGAGAAAATCTGGAAGAAGATTAAATGGATATCATCACCAAGGATTTCAAGAAATATCTTATGAGAGGAAAGGGCTCCGCAAGAGGTGGAAACTACAACAAGGCAAGGGTACCAGAAAAATCAACTAATGAGGGCTGCTCCAAATGTGAGAAGACTGATCATCACATCAAGAACTGCCCTCAGTGGGAAGTTGAATGGAAAAAGGAAAGGTCTGAACGAAGGAATCGGAAGAAGGAATAGGTTCATCCCAAGAAAAACAAAGTATCAAGAAAGGCTATGGTCGCTGCTTGGGGAGAAAGTTCAGATGAGGAGTCAGATGATGAAGATGAAGATGAACAAGCACTTATGGAAATTGGTGAATCAGATGAGGAATCTGAGGTAAGTATATTTCATCTCAAAGACAAGATTAAATTCTTGTCCAAAGAAAAACTCTCTGAATTACTGCTAGACTTTATTAATGAATCTGAAGTAATTAATAAGGAAAAGGAACAACTGTCTAAGGAGTGTGTAATTTTAAAAGCAAAGTGTAAAAACCTGGAACTCAGAGTAAGTGAGACTCTGAGTGAAAACACTGCTCTGAAGAACCAGGTTCATCCACTTGAGACAAATGTCCTAGAATTAAAATCTGACAATCTAAAACTAAAACTAGGAACCAGTAAGAAGATAGCTGACAACTCTCAACTCACCTTAGAAGAAAATGTAGGTAAACTAAAAAGTGAGTTGTATAGGAAGGATGAACATATAAGAGTGTTGAAGGAGGAACTTGGTGAGGTCAAGCATGAACTAGACAGAACTTGTAAATGGAACAGATCCTCCGACGCTTTGACATGGCTACAGGAACATCATAGTAGCAATAAGAGAGGACTTGGCTTTGGGAATCAACTGCCTAAATGGGATCCTAAAATCAAGTACCTCACCCTTCCTGAGAACAAAATACCCACTGTGGTAAGACTGGTCACTACAAAAGTGAATGCAATGCAAAAGAGCAGGCCAGTCAAAAGAATAAAAGTTTTGTTCTAGGGAAGAATTGGTTACCAAATTAGGCTAAAAGAGATTTAATTCATCCTTTTGCTTATAGAAAGAGACTCAAACTATTTTGGGTTCCTAAGACTAACCCCTGATTTCTTTTGTAGGTTCAAGTGAAAGGAAGTAGCCAAATATGGTACATGGATAGTGGTTGCTCAAAACACATGACTGGCAACAAGGACCAGTTCCTTTCACTTGAGGACCTCAAATGAGGAAATATCTCCTTTGGAAATGGAAAGAAAGGTGAAATCATTGGGGTTGGTATGGTAGGTAAGGATGACACACGTTTTATTGAGAATGTCTACATGATAGATGACTTGAAATATAGCCTAATCAGTGTTTCACAACTTTGTGACAGAGGTAACTTGGTAGCATTCACCTCTACGAAATGTTTGTAATAAATCTTATCACTGACAAAATTGTTTTGCAGGGAAAAAGAGTGAAAAATATATACATCATAAATCTGTCCACACTTTCAGAAAATGAATTAACATGCTTAAGTGTGCTGGACAGTGATCCCCTCATTTGGCATAAGAGACTTGGACATGAAAGTCTGAGTCAACTCAACAAACTAGTCTCCAAGGACTTAGTGATAGGTCTGCCTAACATTAAGTTCAAGGAAGTCAAAGTTTGTGAGGCTTGTGCAAGGGGGAAGCAAGCAAGATCCTCTTTCAAAAGCAAGAAAATAGTAAGTACCACCAGAACGATGGAACTGATCCATATGGATCTTTGCGGTCCTATGAGAACCTTAAACAGAGGTGGTAAGAGATATGCGATGGTGCTTGTTGATGACTATTCCAGATTTACCTGGACATTGCTTCTAACATCTAAAGATGAGGCATTTGACATGATTACTTCTTTTGTTAAAAAAATTCAAAAACAATTAGGAAATCAACTTGCATCAATTAGGTCTGATCATGACACTGAATTTGAAAATGCTAAATTTGCTGATTTTTGTGATGAGCATGGCATAGATCACAACTTTTATGCCCCTAGAACTCCACAACAAAATGGAGTGGTTGAAATAAATAATAGGACACTTGAAGATATGGCTAGGACTATGCTTCTTTCTAGTAAACTACCCCATAGCTTCTAGGCAGAAGCTATAAATACTGCATGATATATCATAAATAGGTGCATGACTAAACCACTTGTAGAGAAGACTCCCTATGAGTTACTTAAAGGGATAAAGCCAAATATATCCCATATTAGGGCTTTTGGTTGTAAGTGCTTTGTGCACAACAATGGTAAAGACTCCCTAGGAAAGTTTGATCCCAGAAGTGATGAGGGAGTATTCTTGAGATATTCTTCACATAGTAAGGCTTATAAAGTGTATAACAAAAGAACTATGTGTGTTGAAGAAAGTGTGCATGTAGTTTTTGATGAAACTAACATTCTTTCTGATAGACAGAAACAAGAAGATGAAGAAATTGGGCTTGTCAGAAACTCAGTCCAAACTGGAGCAACACTGGAGGAAGGAATAGATGATGGAACAGGTTCATCCCATCCTGGAAATATGACAGGGGGAGCTGAACAACAAACTAATTTCCAAACCTCATTGGAACCTGTAACTGATCATGTTCCACAACAACAAGGCATTGAAGAAACTTCAAGGAGAAACCAGTTGGTTGTGAAACCTTACAGATATCAAAGTTCTCACCCTGTTGAGAACATTATCACTGATCCAACATCTGGAATCAAAACCAGATCCTCTCTGAAGAATCTTTGTGCTTTTGATTCTTTCCTATCTCTTATCGAACCTAAAAATGTTGTTGAGGCTTTGCAGGATGCAAACTGGGTAAATACAATGCAAGATGAACTCAACCAATTTGAAAGAAGTCAAGTTTGGCATATGTGCCAAGACCCTTGGATAGATCAGTAATTGGCACAAAATGGGTCTTCAGAAACAAACTTGATGAAGATGGAACAGTTACAAGAAACAAGGCAATGGTGGTTCAAGGATATAGTCAGGAGGAAGACATAGAATATGATGAAACCTTTGCTCCAGTAGCAAGACTGGAAGCAATAAGACTCCTCATAGCCTTTGCTGCTTACATGAAATTCACCCTTCACCAGATGGATGTCAAGAGTGCCTTCCTAAATGGCTATCTAAAGGAAGAAGTGTTTGTCAAGCAACCTCCGTGGTTTGAGAACAAGGAGAATCCTGATCACGTGTACAAACTTGAAAAAACACTGTATGGACTTAAGCAAGCCCCCAGAGCATGGTATAAAAGGTTATCAACTACTGAAAGGTAAAAGGTAAAGATCTCTTGGTAGTTCAGATATATGTAGATGACATAATATTTGGAGAAACTATTGAAAATCTAAGTAAAGAATTTGCTAAACTAATGGGCAATGAATTTGAAATGAGCATGATGGGTGGGCTTAATTTCTTTCTAGGCTTACAAATTAAACAAAATTAAAATGGAACTATGATCCATCAGCAAAAGTATGTGAAAGAGTTGCTTAAAAGGTTTAAAATGGAAGATTCCTAAGAAATTGACACTCCTATTGCAACATCCACAAAACTAGATGTAGATGAACCTGGTTCATCTGTTGATCAAAAGTTTTATAGGGGAATGATTGGTTCACTGTTGTATCTCACTGCTAGTAAACTTGACATTGTTTTCAGTGTAAGACTTTGTGCAAGATTTCAGGCTAATCCAAAAGAATCACACCTAATTGCAGTAAAGAGAATCTTGAGATACTTAAAAGGCACAACTGATCTATGTCTTTGGTATCCAAAAGGTAGTAACTTTAATCTTGTGGGATATGTTGATGTTGAATATGTAGGTTTTCTAGTGGATAGAAAGAGCACCTTAGGTATGGCACATTTTCTGGGCTCATGTCTTGTGTCTTGAGCCACTAAAATGCAGAATTTTGTAGCTCTATCTACTGTTGAGGCTGGGTATGTGGCTGCAACTTCATGTTGTGCTCAATTATTCTGGATTAAACAGCAACTGCTAGATTTTGGAATCGATGTTGGATGTATCCCTATATTTTGTGATAACATCAGTGTTAAGTATGACAAAGAACTCCGTTCATCATAAAAGGACAAAGCACTTAGATGTTAGACATTATTTTTTAAGGGATAATTATGAGAAGAGAGTGATCTCTATTGAATTTTGTGCTACTGATAAACAGATTGCTGACATCTTTACAAAAGCACTAAGTAGAGAGAATTTTGAAAGGAACATTTTAGAGTTAGGTATGATTAATATCACCTAATTGAACCAGTTCATAATGTACATGAAAAAAAGGGAAAAATGAAGGAAAAAAAATTGGCTAGAAATTCTGAAATTTGTGTAAATAATCAGATTAATCGTTGCTCAGTCTCATGTTGTAAATAACATACTCTCTTGCCATATTTTGAAATGAATCATTGGTTACTAATGATGTTTTTCCTATTGTTGAAAGTTGAGGCTTGATCAAGAGGTCGCTTACATGATGAACCTGGTTCATCAGTGCTGGTTCATCTGAAAGGCGAGGTATGTGTTCTCCACCATACACATTTTGAAATATTAATAGTTATTCATGAGCATAAATCTACCTAAAACAAGATCTTTTCAAAATATAGTCTTGTTCCTAATTTTGAACAGTTCCGTCACCTCTTAGAATCCCATCAAATTAAAAGCCTAGAAAATAGGGGAGCCGTAACCGTCATCTCTAACTGACACTTACATAAGTGATTAGACTTTATTTTTGACCCAAAATACTCCTGTTATATGTTAATTACCCATCCCCTTTAGAACCCCATCATCATCACTTCTCTAAGTCATCATTCACTAAGCCATAACCGTCGAAACCCTTTCATCTCTCTGCTCCAAAAACTTGATTCTAATTCTCCTTTCTTCTTCAACTCAAAATATTCTTCTTCCATCTTAAATCAAAAATGACAAATCCTTCGGACAACCCTGGTTCTCCACCACCTGTTACTCCATCTTCGACCTCTTCAACACCTCCACCACCAAGTCCTACTCCGTCTAAACCTAGTTCCACTATTCTTCAACCTAGCCCTAGTCCAGAACCCAGAAAAAGACTGGTTAAAATGCTTTCCAGAAAAACAGTGGTTATAGGTTCTCTCGCCAGAAAATTGAATGCCAAATTACAAGCCAGTCAGGGTAAAGAATCAGACAATTCCATTGATTCATTTAAATAAGCTACTGAGGAAGCAGCAGGATCATCTAATTCTGAACAGGTATCATCTATACCAAATATCGCTTATGAGAATGTGTCTGAAATAGCGGAGAACATAGAAAACAGGTTTGTGTTGGTTAGGTCTGTAAAAAATGTGGAGTTGCCAGAAGTAAGACGAAGAGGTGGTAAAAATAAAATTGGGAAAGAAATAGAGAGAGAGGGAAGTCGGAATGAAGCAAGGGGAACATGGGAAGAAACTACTAGATTGTCTATTTGTGATACTGAAATAGTAGTAATAGAATAGGGAGCCAAGAAGTCAGGGGGAAATGAATCAAGAGAAGCAGTTGAGGGATTGGCAAATCTTGGAAAATATACAGATGAACCTGGTTCATCCATTGAGGAGACCTTGGCAGATCTTATGAAGAAGATAGGAGAGAGTTATAAACCAAAGAAGAAAAGGACTCCAAAGGCTAAGGAGTCTAAAACTGCAGGAGCAAGTAAGAAGAGAAAAGTCACTCCATCGGTTGGTTCTGAAAGTCCTCTTCCAAGAGGAAGAACTACAAGAAGTGCACTTAGGCAGAGTGAGGAGGAGTTACAAAAAGCTTTGAAGGAAAGTAAAAGAAAGAGAGCTGAGAAGGGAAAGAGAAAATTGATGAGCCTATAGTGGCTGTTGAGATTGAGGAGATGGACCCGGTTCATCAAGATGATCAAAGGGAAGAAGTTGAGGTTCAGACCCTCAAACCAAAGAAAGCCAAGACTTCTTCAAAGAAGTCTGCATCTGTGTCTGTTGCACCTTCAACTGTAGCCAAGAGAACCAGGTCTACAGTAAAGTCAAAGAAAGTTCAAATTGATGAAGCGGAGGATTGGAATGCTGAAGAAGAAGATGAGTCTGCTGGAGAGTGGGACAATTTGACTAAGTTTGGGAAGCGCACCATTTTGAAGGGGAGATTGCTGAAAGATTTAGAGGAATCTTGCATGGTCTATCTGATGGATAAGCTGGAGGTGCAAGGCTGGAAGGACATGGTTCCTCAACTGGATGGGAGGCTGTCCAGAAGTGAGATAGTCGAGTTAATGGCCAATGTTGTAATCAAGGACGACAAAGTCTTTAGCCAAGTGAAGGGGACCAAAATTTCCTTTGATTCCATAGAATTGTGAGAAGTGCTTGGGATCCCGTCTGAAGGATATGATGATTACACCAGGCAGAAATGACCCAGCTTAGATGCTCTTCCTACTACTCTGCAAATCACCAGAAGGTTCTGTGAAAATGAAGAGAAGGTTGAACCAAGGGTTTTCTACAAGAGTGAGATGAAGCCCCCTCACAAGGTGGTGTTTGAGTTCATTAACAAGTGTGTACTGCCAAGGCAGGAGAGAAGGCACATAGCCAACTACATGGACTTAATTATCATGGAGTGCCTGGACAGTGGAAAGTAGATTAAGCGGCCTTATTTGACATGGTCGTAAACGGTTTCAAGGCTCATGCCATTTGTTATGGCTTCATCCTCACAACTGTACTTGCTCACTACAAGGTGCCTCTGAAGAAGGCAGAAATGGCCACAGTCAAGGATCACTTTGGAAAAAATACTCTTCTAGCCTGTGACTATGCTGTCAATTGTTCCTGAAAATGAACCTGGTTCATCCAGGAAGACACCGGTGAACAGCAAAGTTAGAGCACTTGTGCAGGAGGGTGGGGCTAAGGATGCAGAAATACTTAGGCTTAAGAACCGCCTGGCATAGGTTGAAAATGATAGGGATGCTCTTAGAACTGAGCTTGCCAAAGAAAATGAGAAGAATGAGGGGATTCTTAAAGATATGCTATCTCTTCTCTAAGCCAAAAACCCAGCCTCCACCCCTTCCCAGCCTTAGTAGTCCAGCCTGTCTTCGACTTTCAGTGACCCAGATTAGGGATTTTCTTGTTTTTTTTTGCTCATGATGTTAACTGTTTTATTTCTTCTTGTGGATTGTGGTTGAATAATGCTTCTATCAATGAATTTTGCTATTTTTGCTCTTAATCTTGTTTCATTTTCTTTGATAGTTTGCATTCTTGGTTTACTATTGATTATTAATCCATGATTGCACTTGCAGTTTTCCCAGTGGTCATGAGTAATTCTTAAATATCTGAGACGTTCTTAAATTTGTAACTTTTTTATAATGCCAAAAGGGGAAAAATGGTTATGTGCTATTCCGAACATGTGATATTTATAACCTAATGAACCTGGTTCTTTTATGATAAATGCTCAATACTCTAAAATGTGTTAATGTTGGATTAAGTTAGTTACAGGCCAAAGCACAGAGTTTGTCATCATCAAAAATGAGGAATTTGTTGGCCCAAGAAATTTAATGATTTTGAAGATTGACAAAGGAACTCAAAGATGAGCTAGGTCCATCACTGGAGACATAGACACATGCAGAGTTAAAGCACGTAAGGTGCACACGCAGGAGATAAATGAAATCTGGGAAATAAAGAGATATCTCCCGATCGAAAAGATTACAAAATGATAAGGAGAAGGACTCCTTATTCTGTAAGAACAAAATCAAAGATAAGGAAGGATTCGAGGAGTTGAGATTAACTAGAACTCTTCCACCAAGGAAGAGTAGCATTAGAACTCTAGTAAATCTCTCATCTACTAATCCTATATATTGCAGATTGTTCTTATTTTACATGTACGCACAAAAGCAGAATTTAAGCAAGAATTGAGAGCAAAATTAGCAAGGCAACTTTTGCAAGTAGTTCGTGTGAGATTTAAGTGTGCGACTCTGAAACTACTTGGACCAGCTAGAAGAACCAGCTCCAACTGTTGTCTTTTAGTTTAGTTTACTTGTAGTAGGTGATTTCAACTTGTACCTTTCAGCTTTACCTAGAAGCGTCTGTAATAGGTACTGTGTGTTTTCAAGTTATAGCTAACTTGGATTTTGTCGCAAATAGCTAGAGGCTAGGTTGCCACAAAGGGATTATAGGTAATCCTAGGTTTACAAAAGAGTTTTTGTAAATGTTGTTTGGCTCACTGATTTAGTAAGAGAGTTTGGAAAAATCCTACTGGAAGTAGGTCGTAGTTTTTCACCTTTGAGCCAGGTGTTCTCCACGTAAAAATCTCTGTGTTTTTTATTTTCTGTGTTTATTATTTCGCAAACAATAGAGGTTGGAACACATAGAATAACATGGTCCTTCTATAACTAGTGACGCGAAAATCAGACACCACACAAATCAACCCCCCCCCCCCCCCCCCCCCCCCTCGTGTGGTATTGACGTTTAGAACAGTAGGGTGTGCAAGTCCAACTATAAGGCAACTGGAGAAGTAGATGATTACAAAGTAAAAAAAAATTATATTGACAATATTTTGAAGGGATTTTCCATGAGTAAAGAAATATCATATATGAGGAATATTCAAGATAAATTGAAGTGGACCAAAGATGGCACTCGTGATTTTGTTGATGCTACATATTTTAGGGAATTGGTTGAGAGTCTAAGGTACTTGACTTCTACAAGGCTTGATGTTACTCATAACATGCTCAAGTTTTAAATCTTGGTTTAAGGGAGGCTGTTGGAAATTAAACCAAGATTAATTAGTATTCATACGTCATCTAGAATTTTGTATTTACTAGTTTATTTAGTTTATGTCTAATTAGGATTCACAACCAAAATCATGTAGAAATATGTTTTTTAGATTCTAGTCAAATTTGATTTTGTAGTATTATTAATAGGGGTGCTACTACATATTTTTTATTGTGGAGAGGTAGCTACGATGTAGAGAGATCAAGAGTTTATAAGTACTGAAAAAGCCTCCTACCACGTTCTTTTCCTAGTTTAATAAATTTCTTCTATATAGTCTTTGTTAATTTTTGTTTGCTTGTGCATAAATTATTCTTTGGGGTATTTTTCCTTCATATTGGTATCAGAGCTTCTATAATCTTGAGACATAATGAAGTAGCTTCCGCTGCCGACGGCGCTAGCCAATGTGTGCCGCCCCTCTGACCAAAAAATATGCTGGCAAAATCATATATAGATAGTTGTCAACAAAATTAGATTATTCGATGAAAAGTTTCAAGATAGATTCAAGGGAAAAAACAATTTTAAAGAGGTACAAAGAAATATGGCACAAGATGAAGAAACTCTTCTCTAAAAGTTGGAGAGATTTAAAAAAAGTTGGAAGTTGATTATGTGTTTCAACAAAATTGAGGGTTGGTGACAAAGTGCATCAACGTGAGTTGGAGACAGGTGCTTCAACAAATTGAGGAAGGAAGACATGTGCTTCATCAAAAGTGAAAGTTGGAGAGAAGTGCTCCAACATAACTGCACAACAACAAGTCAGACATATACAACTTTGAATTACGGGAGAATGTTAGAAAACTAATTCAAAATTGTAATAGGAAACCTTAGTTTATTTAGGATTTGGTTGATTTAATTCATGTCTCAATAGGATTTGTAGTCAGAAGTAATATAAGAATAAATTTTCCTATTTCTAATTAAAATATGTTTCGTATTATTATAAATAGGGGTATTACTAATTTATTTTAATGTGGGAAGGAAAATAAATTATCGAAAGGTTTCAAAGATTAATAATAAAATATTTTCCATCAATTTCATACTCCAAGCATGAAAAGTGGACAAAGAGGTCAATTCTGTATTTTTGTAAAGAGTCCGAGGTTCCACGTACAAAGCGATGTGATATTGAAAGGGTTTACTGGAAGAGCTGAGAGATATAGAAAATTACACAATTAAATTATTTGGAGAAAGTAAAGTTCGAGGATGCCGGCTTGAATTCTTAACAATTTTAATTTAATCTCCTTGTGCTGTGGACTCATCGTACTAAGCTATTAACGAAAGACAAATTCGAACATATATAAATCTTGTTAATGAGATTATGAATGAATGATTAAATCTTGCGCCAAGTGTTTTTCAACTATTTGACTCTTTAAGATCTCAGCTTCTCTCTCGTTGCTTCTTCCTCTTTTTCTCCCATTTGATTTTGTTTTGGCGATTTTGTTGGAGCAGAATTGAGAGAATAGCAAACTTTTGCTGAAATGAGTAATTCTTTTGCTGAAGAAGTAGTAGTTAACCCCTTAACCGTAAGCTCCTTTCTCTTCTTATATTACATACTCCTCTCCTTTGCATGAACATAATAATCTCTACTTTCCAATTTATGTGAACCTGTTTGACTGGACACGAACTTTAAGAAAAAATAAAGACCTTTGAAATTTGTGGTCCTAAACAAGTTAAAAAAGGATCCAGAATATTTGTGTGATTATAAAAAGTTCTCATTAAGGGTAGAATTGTAAGTTTAAGCTAAATTTCTACCAAATTTAGAAATCAGTCATTTTTTTTTTTGGAACGAACCAAAAAAAAAATAGATTCACATAAACTAGAACAAAAAAAGATTTTTTTTTTTAATTTTTCAAAGTTGAAGTGTTTGAGAAAAATACACTTAAAAGCAGTTTTTAAAAGCTTGACCAAACACTGCTTAGAAGTGTTTTTCAAAGAAATTAACCAAACACAAATTGTTTCTCGCCAAAAGTAATTTTAAAAAAGAAGCACTTACCAAAATAAGCTGATTTTTGCAGCGTGGCCAAAAAGAATATGTTTTTGTCTTGCATTTATTTGTTTGATATAACATGAACACAGAATAAATTTTTATAATTAATTTTTATGCTTTGCAATGTGACTTTGTCCTGTTAATACTCTGTATTTGTAAAATAATTATGGAGAAGAACACAACGTATAAGCATAAATGTAGAAGAAGTAGAAATCAATTTGAGCCCACTGAATTCACAGTGTTTCCTTAAGAAACTTAATCTCCTCCTAGTACACGAGGTTGTGGATTATTTCTTCCCGGAATAAAACAGATTACATACTGGTGTAGCGGTATTTCAAACTCCAGTGTTTCAACAAACACAAATGGCGGTAGCAAATCACACTTACTATTGTGTTGTTGTAGTTAAAACAATGCAGAAAGAAAGAGGAGAATTCAGAAATTTCATAAAGAAAATTTGAGGGAATGGTTTGCTATTTATAGCCAACATGTTGAGTTTAAACGATCATTTGACCGAAGTCGAAGCCAAGCGACGATGACGGCGCGGGGCTTGCCTTCTTCTTAACTCTTTAAGAGCTAAAAGAAAAGCAATTGAATATCTCATCAAAAATCTTTTCCTTCTCAAATTTTTATTTATCCCTTCATTTCTCGTTCACCATCTTTTAAGCAAAAATAAGCTTAAAACCCCAATATGTCCTTTATCTACAATAATATAGCATCTTTTTTACTTTCAGAGTAGTGGGACTAGTGTTCCTCCACCAGCAAACTCAGGACTTTTACAGCTTCCGCATGAATCGCCTACCGTGCCTATTGATATTACTCTTGATAGCTCTGCGGTAATTTTGAACGTGATTACCTATTTATCTACTCTTTTTATTAATTTTATTTAACATCTATTACTATGATATCTTTTTAGTTGCATGAACTAAATTGTTCAAACAACTATTCAGAGTTCCTAGAGCTCCTCGTAAGGCTTGTTGGAAAACTCGTTGTCGGACTTGATTAATCGCCCTTTCCTGTTCAAACTGAATCGTTTCGTTTTTGTAATTTTCTAATTGTTCCAAAGTCTTATAAGTTGAATTAATCAAATTCAATTTTCAAGAAGGGCTCCAAAAGATGTTGATCGTAAACGAGAAGATTGGTTCCGTAGAAAGTCTAGAGTCAATAATTTTATATGAGGAACTACTGAACTCAATCACTTGCTGCCGTTACTCTTCAGTTTTCTGTTGAGGTCTATCCTGTAGAGGTACTCAAATTGGATCTTTCTTTGTTAAGATTCTTTGATCGACCAAGCCGAAATACGGATCTCATCACAACACTTGTAGTAACCCTCCTAGTCCCACCTCCCTTGTCATAAAGGCGGAACCAGAATTTTAATCTTTTACGTTCTAGATTTTAAAAGGAGGATTTCAAGTGTTATTATTTGTACAATTTTTTTAATACAAATACATTGTTTGAGCAAAAGCTACTAGGTTCACCTAAAGCGGCTGCCAGGCTACTAGCTCCGCCCTGGCCATAAATTGCATTACATCATGTCTCTTGTACCTGATTCCTCGGCTTTTTTTGTTGTTGTTTTTTTACTCCAATTGAAATCAAGTTGACCTTGGTACAGTTCATGCGGAAAAATATTACCCCCTCCATTTCCCCAGCTGCTGCTGATGTTTGCTATGAGTATTATATTCCTTGATTTGGTTTCTTGATGCACAGGAATTGGGACGAAGAGAAGAGGCTACTGCAAGAGGTGTTAATCCAATTATCTCTTGTATCATTTTTATATATACCTCTTCATTCAATATGAGGACTATTTCAATCAGTTATTTTTTGGACATTTAAACTATGAACTTAAAAAGGGGAAAAACATTAAATTTCAGTTTGAGATGAAGAAAATAGAGCTCATTGACTTTTCTTTATATTCTGGTTTTCCTCATGTATTTTTTGTCATTGTCTTGTTTTTTCGATTGTGTGCGTCCAAAATTAGTTACGGTGGTGTAGCCATAAGTAATGCGAATCTTTTTATTTTTATTTTTAAATGTTTTTATGTAGTAAGTTACTAGTCTCTCTATTTTCTCTGATTTAATTTGCAGCTGGCGGCATTGTTATTGAGGAGAAAAATTGGCCTCCATTCTTCCCAATTATACATCATGACATTGCAAATGAAATACCGATTCATTTGCAAAAGCTGCAATATGCTGCATTTACAGCCTTTTTGGGTATTTTTATTTAGGTTATGGAATTTTTAAGACTTATAACTGTTGCACAACAATTTAATTAAAAGGAAAAATCAACAATATGCAGATTTGTTTTCCTTTTCTCAAGAAAAATAGCTTGTGGTATAAATCCCATTTTCGTATAACTTATGCTGTTGACAGGACTTTTTGTGTGCCTTTTATGGAACATCATAGCTCTTATTATAGCATGGATTAGAGGAGGAGGTTTGTTTAATTCAGTGTGTTCCTCATTTCTGCATGTCATCATAACTTATCCTCGGAACATGCTAACTTTTAGATTTTTGGTTTTAAGATGTCAACATCTGGTTCCTTTCTATTATCTACTTCATGTCTGGTGTTCCAGGAGCCTATATATTGTGGTATCGTCCTCTTTATCGTGCTTTTAGGTAAATTTTCCCCTCTTTTGGAGAAATGAACTTGATCGTCCATCTTTTTTAATGTAATATTATACTCCATACATGAAGGGAAGTTTTGGCGTAGCCTGTAAAGTTGTTGTCATGTGACCAGAAGGTCACGGGTTCGAGTCGTGATGAAAACAGGTCTGACCCTTCCCCGAACCCGCGCATAACGGGAGCTTAGTGCACCGAATTACCCTTTTAATATTATAGCTTACATGGTTGATATTGTGGCAAAAAACTTATACTATTTTGTCACAGAACTGAGGGTGCCAATCAGTTTGCGGGGTTTTTCTTGTTTTTCAAAGTAAGTTCCCTAGGCTCAAATATGTTCCATCTTCTATATATCTAAATTGATGCATTCATAGATATCTTATGTTTTGCTTCTGTGTACAGCTTCACATTATATTCTGCGTCTTTGCTGCTGTTTCTCCTCGAGTTGTTTTCGATGGAAAATCACTTACGTAAGTTCCTTTCTTAATTCGTGCGGCTTGATTGCATTTAGATTTCTCTGGATTTTGCTCTAAGTTGTTGCAATTATTATCTGGTTTCATGATCTGACCTTTTATAATTTGTTTGGAACAGAGGAATTCTACCTACATTAGATCTCATGGGCGATGACGTACTTGTGGGGGTATGTATTGAACATAGTCACATAGTCACATAGTCAACTGGTCTAATGAAGTATAACATACAAATTATAGGAGACTGCCTGTTTAACATGAATATGCTATTTGTCGTTTGTCCTAATTTTCTTATTATATTTGATTTTTTTGTTTCTTGAAGGAAATGACAATATATTTACCATAATTAGATTTTACTTTTTATAGAAGGGAATTATAATTCTTCCATGTTTTGCTAGTCTTTTTTATTATAGGAAAATATTTAGACTTATATAAATTGAGGATCCTTCCTTCTTATTCAGTAGCATCCACAATATAGTCATACGGGGTTTGAGAGTCGTGTTTAGAGGGAGAACTTTACGGGACAAGTGTTAGTGTATCACTTGTGTTTGCCTCTTCGTGAGGTCGTTTTCACGATACTTTGTACTCTCTTTTATATAGTGGATTACTCATCTCTGCCGAAAATGTAGGTCAATTGATTGAACCACCTTAAATGTTTGAGTTTCTTTTGGTATTTTTCTGCTTTGTAGTCTGAATTATCATCGTCCAAAATTTATTTTACTAACTCCCGTATGACACCTGATCATTTCGATCCTAACATTATTTTCCCCGTTTTAGATTTTCTATTTCGTCGGTTTTGGACTCTTTTGTCTTGAATCTGTGCTGAGCATCTTGGTTATAGGTATGGCCTCTCTCTTATTTAATTTCTATACCGTTTATTCTTGTCGTACGGATCAGTCGAGTCAGTGGGTTCAGATATCGAATACCTAATTTCACTGTTTCCTTGTGATCTCATTATGCAGTAAATATATATGTATTTCTGTGGAATTCGTAAAACCGTAGAGATGAAGCGCGAATATGCTAGAGGGGCCTTGAGAGGAGCAATATGGCTGGTGAAGTGTGGTATATATAGAATTTGGTCACTTGTGTCACGCAAATATGTTTGTTTCATATATTTGAGTTATCGAAGGGTAGCGTTAGAGCAATAATGAAGTTATTTCGTGAAATTTATAAGTCACGAGTTCGAGTTATATAAGCAGCTACTAATATTTACATTAAGGTAGGTCCACATCACACTCTTAGGGCATAGCCTTTTCTCAGACCACTGAATACTAAATACTTTGTGCACCGGGCTGCTTTTTTTACTTTATATGTTTGAGTTAGCATCGGGCTGCTTTTTTTACTTTATATGTTTGAGTTATTATTCTTGTGATTAGGGGTGTTCATGGTTTAATTTGGATCGATTTTCCCCTAAAATGAAATCAAACCAAGTAAGTCGGTTCTTCAAATATTGAATTAAACCAAATCAAACCAATTAAGTCATTTTTTTATCGATTCGGTTTTGTCGGTTTTTCGATTTTTTCGGTTATTTATCAATTTTTTGGTTAAATATGAGACATACACTACCAAACATATATTCTGTACATTTTCAACGTAACACTATCAACCAATTGCTCTTTGAGAAATCTATCATTTACCAAGATATATTGATGATAATTGACTCAAATAGTGATGAATAATTTAAATACTCAATTAAAAATTGATTTTTTCCAACACGAATAAATTCTTGTACTTAGCAAAAGAAAACTACCAATCAAACTAGCATGTAAAGGCAAAGAATTAGATTATTATAATAGCAAAAACTAGACTAAAAATACAAAACGACTAATATGTACCATAAAATTTTAGAAAAAATATACTTATATATAAGTATAATAATAAATTTAAATAGCTATCTATATAGTCGGTTTGATTCGGGTTTTTTCGATTATTTTTTGATTAAAATCAAAACCAAATCAAATTTGATCCGTTTTTAAAATTCTAAACCAAAATCAAACCAAACCTAAAAAGTATCAGTCTTTTTTGGTCGGTTTGGTTCGATTTTTCGAATTTTTATGAACAACCCTACTTGTGATATGAGTCTCATTCATACTACTCTGATCACAATGGTTTTTAGAAAAACATAATAAAGAAATTTACATCCTGTGTTCGGGTTGGTATTTAGTAACTACTAGTATCATTTTATTTGATTTCGAGTTTGTATACGGTCGATACCAGGGACCCCAGTATCGGGACCTCTATGACATTCCAAGCCCGATCTCGAAAGGCTCGAAGTGAAATTTGAAGTTCGACCTTGGAGTGCATACCTCGAGAGAATATATCGAAGGCCTGCCGCGGCCTGCCTCGAGGCAGTATAAAATCGATGACCGTCATGGAAAGGCGAGAATTTTCCAAGAACACGTGGTTAGAGCTGATAAGGTCTGCAAAGATAGTACAAGTCCGTACAAGGCCGTTATACAGTTGTACCAATAGCGTTTCTCTATCATAATTAGACATGTATTATGTTGGGATTCACCTCTCCTATATAAAGGGGACTCCAATCATTCTTGTAACACACAACATTCACTGCAATAGAACATTCTCTGCTTTTTTCGTGCTCAACACTGTCTCTCAGCTTCATTGCTCCTTATTTAGTGTTCTTCATTTATTGCTATTATTCTACCTCGAGGCCCCCGATTCCAGTGAGCTCGAGGCCCCAGTCTTGAAACAATTTTGGTTTGCTTATCTCATTTTCCTTGCCTACATTCATTACTTCTTGATTATTAACTAGTATTGGAATAAATCACATATTTTTAGAACCACAAATCAAATATAATTGTTGATACCATTTTCAAAGTAAACAGTTTGGCACGCACCGTGGGGCTAAAGATAACAGTGATTATTTTTATGCTAGTTTTTTTATAACACACGTAATTCTTCACACTTCTTCTTGTCCAAGATTTTTTGATTTCAGGCTAAAACATGTCAAACTCAGCTAACACACTGGTTCATAGCAACAACGGCCTCGTCCACGGGGAAAATAATGCAGCTACTTCAGCAGTCGGTGTGCCACCGCTCAACCACGGAGTAGCACCTATTCCCAACCCAATTGATGTTGGCTCGTATATTGCTATAAGCACCGATTTGGGTACGGATGTCGGGGAAAGCGTGCCAGGAGAAGTCCAACCTGACGCACAAACAACACATGCTTGAAATGAAGTCAGCCTACAAATCATTTTCGAGATGTTGCAAGCACAAAAAGTTGCTATTGCTCAGCTATAGAGTCAACAAAAGACTCCGAGTACAACAGGACAGGAAGCAGCACCTCGAGTTGAGTCGACACCAGTAAGATCGAGCAATAATGGGTCAGAAACAAACTCCACTATTATGAGAATGCTCAAGGACCTCACCAAAAGGATTGAATCAGGAGAAAATAAGATAGAGGGCAACGACAAAAAAGTAGAAACCTATAACTCAAGGGTTGATCAGATCCCGGGCGTACCTCCAATTTTGAAGGGGGTAGATTCAAAGAAGTTCGTGCAAAAACCATTTTCGTCGAGTGCGTATCCGAAGCCCATTCCGAAGAAGTTCAGAATGACCGATATCCCAAAGTACAACGGGACCATAGATCCTAATGAGCATAGTACCACCTATACGTGTGGTATAAAAGGGAATGACTTAAAAGACGACGAGATTGAGTCCGTCTTGTTGAAGAAGTTTGGAGAAACACTATCCAAGGGGGCCATGATGTGGTATCATAAACTCCCCCCGAACTCAATAGATTCGTTTTCCATGTTGGCAGACTCTTTTGTGAAGGCACATGTTGGTGCCATTAAGGTCGCTACAAGGGAGTCTAATGTCTTCAAAATTAAACAGAGAGAGAACGAGATGCTAAGGGAGTTCGTATCCTGCTTTCAGATGGAACGAATGGAATTACCACCAGTCTTCGATGAATGGGCGGTGCAAGCTTTCACTCAAGGCTTGAATGAACGAAGCTCGATAGCTACGAAGCTGCTGAAGCAAAATTTGATCTAGTATCCTGCCGTAACTTGGGTTGATGTCCACAACAGGTATCAATCCAAAATCAGGGTCCAGGACGACCAACTAGGAGCCCCTCGGGTTCAGTGTATCCAAGCAGGCTATTTGCTAAGGAATCAAGAAATCCAGAAAGAGAGCCGAGGCCAAGCAAAGAGAGATATCAACCATACGTCAGAGATCAAAGAAACACTTCGGGACGGGATATACCTCGAAATGATCGAGGGACGGATCGAGGCCGGAACTCCCGGGTACTTATGAGAAAGACCAGGTTTGAAAGGCATTCGAGACCAATGGAGGCACCTCGATCGTCGGAATATAACTTCAACATCGATGCCTCAGACATCATATCATCCATAGGCAAGATAAGAGATACCGGGTGGCCAAAGCCCGTGCAGTCAGATCCTTCCCAAAGGAACCCCAACTTAATGTGCAAATACCACGGCACTCACGGTGATAGGACCGAGGATTGTAGACAGCTTCGAGAGGAGGTAGCCCGACTGATCAGCAAAGGGCACCTTCGAGTATTTCCTCGACGATCGAGCAAAAATCAATTTCGAGAAAGAGAGGCGAACATGAAAAATGAAAAGGAGGAACCGCAACATATCATCCATATGATCATTGGAGGCGTCGACGTCCCGCAGAGACCCGTGTGCAAACGAACAAAAGTATCCATCGCAATGGAAAAGTGAACCCGGAGCTATGTACCCGAGGACGCTCTTACATTCAGTGAAGAAGACACTGAGGCCTTGTCTCAACCCCATAATGATGCACTAGTAATTTCTTTTCTTTTGATAAAATTCAAATAAACGTGTGCTCGTGGATCCAGGTAGCTTGTCCAATATAATCAGGTCGAGAGTAGTGGAGCAGTTTGGACTGCTCGATCAGATCGTACCTGCCTCTTGAGTCCTCAATGGATTCAACATGGCAAGTGAGACAACGAGGGGGAAATCATCCTCCCAGTCAACGTGGGCGGTACAATCAGGATACCAAGTTTCATCTCATCAAATGTGACATGAGGTACAATGCCTTACTTGGGAGGCCGTGGATACATAGCATGAGGGCAGTTCCATCAACTCTTCATCAAATGATGAAGTTCCCAACAAAGGATGGTGTAAAAATGGTGTACGGAGAGCAGCATGCAGCGAAGGAGATGTTCGCGGTAAACATAGCAGCAACATCAACACCTTCCACTTCGGAGAAGTCAAAAGACAAGAAAATCCCCGAGGGACAGGCGGTCTGTGAGAAGCTGATCGAGGATGATGAAGAAGACTTCATCACTCCTCGCACCTTCGTTGCCCGCCGAAGAATCGGATGCAAAAAAGTCGACGGTCGAAGAGCTTGAATAGGCCATTTTGATCGAGCATCTTCCAGATCGAAAGGTATACCTGGGAACGGGATTAACCCCCAAACTCAGGAGAAAACTCGTTCAATTTTTTATTAATAACATTGATTACTTCGACTGGTCCCATTTAGACATGAAAGGGATCCCGCTGGAAGTAACCACCCATCGACTAAATGTCGACCCCAGGTTCAAATCGGTGAAGCAAAAAAGGAGGGCTCAGTTCGAGGTAATGCATTCTTCAAAGACGAGGTGACAAAACTTCTCAAAATAGGATCCATTAAGGAGGTGAAATATCCTGAATGGTTAGCTAATGTAGTAGTAGTCCCCAAAAAAGGAAATAAATTAAGAATGCGCGTAGATTACAAAGACCTGAAAAAAGCAAGCCCTAAGGACTCATTCCCATTACCCAACATCGATCGCTTGATCGATGCCACGGCCGGCCATGAGATCCTTACATTTCTCGACGCCTACTCCGGGTACAATCAAATCCAAATGATCCTGGAGGACCAGGAAAAGACTTCGTTCATCACGAAATATGATACATATTGTTATAATGTAATGCCCTTCGAGCTAAAAAATGCGGGAGCCACATATCAACGCGTAGTTAATAAGATGTTCGAACATCAAATAGGCAAGTCTATGGAAGTTTACATTGATGACATGCTAGTTAAGTCATTACGCGTAGAGGACAATTTGACTCATTTGCAGGAAACATTAGATATCCTAAGAAGATACAACATGAAGCTCAACCCCGAGAAATGCGCATTCGGAGTCGGATCAGGCAAATTTTTGGGTTTCATGGTGTCAAACCGGGGAATCGAGATCAATCCCGACAAAATCAAGGCCATTGAGGAAATCACCGTTATAAACAATGTGAAAGCGGTACAACGGATGACCGGACGGATAGCAGCCTTAGGCCGATTCATTTTGAGGTCATCAGATCGGAGTCACCACTTCTTATCCCTACTCAAGAAGAAAAACAACTTCGAGTGGACCCAAGAATGCCAACATGCCTTAGAAGAATTAAAGTGGTATCTTTCCCACCTCTGCTCCATACCCCGAAGGAGGACGAAACGATGTACTTATATTTGGCCATATCCGAGGTAGCGGTAAGTGGTGTGTTAGTTCGAGAAGAGCAAGGTACGCAATTTCCTATCTATTACGTAAGTCGAACCCTAGGAGATGTTGAAGCTAGGTATCCGCACTTAGAAAAATTAGCTCTTGCATTAATAAGTGCATCTCAAAAATTGAGACCTTATTTTCAATGCCATCGTATATGTGTTTTAACAACATACCCTCTTCAAAACATCTTGCGTAAGCCTGAATTATCGGGCCGATTGGCCAAATGGGCCTTTTAACTCGGGGGTACGATATCGAGTACCAACCACGAACGGCTATCAAGTCCCAAATTTTGGCGGACTTCGTGGCCGAATTTACGCCTTTCCTCGTGCCCGAGCTAGAGAAAGAACTCTTGCTAAAAACAGGCACATCGTCGGGGGTATGAACCCTCTTCACTGATGGTGCCTCAAATGTGAGAGGGTCCGGACTCGACATAGTTCTGAAACCGCCTACGGGTGGCATAATTAGACAATCCATAAAAACTTTGAAATTGACTAACAACGAGGCCGAGTATGAGGCTATGATTGAAGGTCTCGAGTTGACCAAAGGCCTAGGAGCTTTGAGGTTCGGGAAGATAATATGCAAAGATACTTAGACAAGCTTGAAGTGACATTGCATCGCTTCAAATAATGGACTCTGGTCCACGTACCTTGGGAACAGAACAGCGAGGCCAATGCGCTCGCAAACCTGGGATCATCCGTCGAAAAAGATGACATACTCTCAGGGGATGTTGTGCAACTAGCCAAATCGGTGATTGAAGAAGGCCATGCTGAGATCAACTCAACAAGTCTAATATGGGATTAGAGGAACAAGTACATCGACTATTTGAGAAATGGGAAGCTTCCCAAGGACCCAAAAGAATCGAGGGCTCTTCGAGCCAAAGTAGCCCGATTTTCACTCGACGAGAATGGAACATAATATATAAGGACGTTTGACGGGCCTCTAGCAGTGTGTTTAGGACCAGGGGACACCGACTATGTGCTTCGAGAAGTCCATGAAGGCACTTGTGGAAACCACTCCAGTGCCGATGCTTTAGTTCAAAAGGTGATCAGAGCAGGTTACTATTAGGATAGCATGGAAAAAGACACCAAGGAATTCGTTCAAAGATGTGACAAGTGCCAAAGATTCGCACCAATAATTCACCAACCCGGTGAACAACTACACTTAGTCTTATCCCCGTGGCCGTTCATGAAATGGGGGATGGACATCGTTGGCCACCTACCAACGGCGCCAGGTAAAGCCAACTTTATTTCATTTATGACTGACTACTTCTCGAAATGGGTGGAAGCACAGGCCTTCGAGAAAATAAGAGAAAAAGAAGTCATTAACTTCATTTGGGACCACATCATGTGCAATTCGAGATCCCCTCCGAGATCACATGTGATAATGGGAAGCAGTTCATTGGTAGCAAGGTGAAAAAATTCCTCGGAGATCATAAAACCAAAATAATCCTATTGACGCCTTACCACCCGAGTGCAAATGGTCAAGCCGAGTCCACGAATAAGACCATCATTCAAAACTTGAAGATGAAGCTAGAAAATGCGAAGGGAAAATGGAGAGAAGTGTTGCCCGAAGTTCTATGGCATATCGAACAACTTCGAAGTCAAGCACAAGAGAGACCCAGTTCTCTTTGGTATACAGGTCTGAGGCTTTGATATCGATCGAGGTCGGGGAACAGAGCGCCAGATTTCAACATGCCACCGAAGACTTGAACAACGAGGCCATGACTACTGCCCTCGAGATACTAGATGAAAAGCGAGGGGCCGTACTGGTCCGAATGGCCGCCCAAAAATAAAGGATCGAAAGGTACTATAACAGGAGAACAAACCTCCGATACTTCGGAGCTGGGAACTTAGTCCTAAGGAAAGTCACTCTCGACACTCGAAACCCAAATTAAGGGAAGCTAGGCCCTAGCTGGGAAGGACCGTACCACGTCCTCAGAGTAGTAGGCAAAGGGTCCTACAAACTTGGCACCATGGAAGGCGAGCAACTACCAAGAAATTAGAACATATCGATGCTCAAACGCTATTATTCCTAAGGTATAACCTTCTCCCTTTTCATTTAGGTTTCATACTAACTTATTGCAGGTGTTCGATTGAGAGGAGTCGAAACACCCTTCAGCTCGAAGACCTTGGGTTTTAAAACATGCGTTGCACTCTTTTTCCCTTAGATCAGGTTTTATCCCAAATGGGTTTTACCGGCGAGGTTTTTAACGAGGCAACACCAATATGCTACCTAAGGAAAACTCAACAAGTATTCAAGGCTTCTTTTCAATCTACCTCGAATACTGGGGGGACATCACCCTCGGAGGTTACTCTTTTGAAGAAATCAAAATATGCCTAAGAGGGCCTCAATAGGAGAATGTTGTATTGGGCCAAACGTTCAAATGAACCGTGTCCATGTAGAACAATCGAGCCCCCGAGGGCAAAAACATGTACACATGTATCAAGTAATCGAAGAGGCATTTTTATTTATCAAAACACTTTGTGCCTCAAAGAAATCTACTATCCAGCGGCTCGAGGGCCAAACACGCCCGAACACTCGGGGACTGTCATCAACAGTCAGCTTATCGAGTCATCAAAACTCAAACTCGTAAGACCTCAATAAGGCAACATCGAGTCTATAAGACCTCAATGAGGCAACATCGAATTTGTAATACCTCAATGAGGCAACATCGAATCTATAAGACCTTAACGAGGCATACTCAAATTTATAAGACCTTAAAAGGGCATACCCCGATACTAAGACCAAGGATATATATTCGAACTTGTAAGACCACTAAAAAGGCATACCCTCGATATAGAGGCCGAGGTCATCTCACCCGGGTACTAAAGTCTACGGCCGAACATAAAGACTACGGTCATACTAAAAGTCTACGGCCGAATTAACGCTGCTCGGAGACATCTGACTTCCGCCATAAAATCTAAAAGCCTCCAAACACTTCAAAGAAAACCACTTAATCAGGATATCCTCGACATAAGCAAAGGAGCATTGATAATATCATCTCCGAACAATGTAAAGGCTTCGAAAAGTCAGCCTTTGAGAAAATCTCACGAGGTACTCAATTATCATCACATATCGACTTATAATCGTGGTTCCTATTCGAGCCGTCAAAGATTCGGAGGAACACAAAACATGCCAAAGCATAACTAAACGTTAAAAGTCTTTAACCAGAACGGGGATAATTATAGCCATATTAGAGGTCGATTCGACCCAATCTAAAAAGATCTTAAGGGCCAATATGTAAGAGACTAAGGGCCAACCTAAAACAACCTAAGGGACGAATTGGAAAAAAAGCTTAAAGGCCAAATTAAATAGCCTAAGGGCCGATGTTTTTAAATCGAAGTATCGATATCTAAAGAACTTAAAGGTCAGTGCACACTGTGTTCGAAGACTCATCCAAGCTCGGGCTCAAAGGCCCCGAAGTTTAAGCTTAGCTCAAAGATTAGACCGCAAGGGTCGCCTATTATCGATTATTCATCAAGCACGAAAACTTAAGGATTTTATATTATAAGTCCAACACATCGGATTGGTTATCGACAAGCATCAAAATTTATTCCAAAAAAGCAAAGGAAAGACAGGAAGTGACGAAAAAGTGAAGATTCTTTCATATATAATAAGGGTTCACGAAACATATTTACAAAGCTCACGCTTGGAGCCCTTACACAAAAAAGAAACGAATAGAATCTTAATCTACAACCGGGGTCACTTGACCGGATGGAGTCCCTTCAGGAGTAGTGCCTTTGATGGTTTGAACCTCGGCCCCGTGGTCATCAGCGGCTTCTTCCCCCTCGGGAACTTCTTTTTCATCTTCCTCGACGCTCTCCGAGCCACTAGATGAAGCCTCACAGAAGTAAGCAATGCTGCCGATTCTTCCTCTATAGCCTTCACTCTTTCAATCTCAGCAGAAAGGTCGAAGCCCCTGTTGTGCTTCCTCGAGAGCGTTTCTCCGAGATCCCAATCGAGCATTGTCGATGGCTCGAGTAAGCTTGAGCTCGGTCTCTTCAGAAATCTACCTGGATCGAGCATTTTCAGCAGCAGCATCTTCCCGGTACGAGGATATGAGTGTGTTAGCTTCGGACTTGGTTGTGGATAGCGCGGCGGTCGATTTAGCATCGAGATCCTTATACTTACTGCTTTTTACCCTTGCATATTGAAGTTGATGCTCAGCCAAGGTCAACTTCTCTCGGGGAGTATCTCTTTCGGAGGCTACCTCATCCATGCGCCGCTTGAGCCCGAGGATCTCAGTATCCCTGACTCTAAGCCTCTCCCGCATCAAGTCATTTTGCTGCTTAAGCTGCAAGAATCAAGTTAAGGAATTAAATGCTAAAGTTTAGCAAGCACAAAAATAAACATATGAAAAATATATTACCTGCTCATCGAGATCGGCCTGTTCTCGAGATATCGTCTCCAAACGTGCTCGAAGTTCGTGTAGTTCCTCCTCCTTTTTGGCGAAAAGAACTCTGAACTCATACGCATCCGATGAGAACCTCCTACACTCTTCCTCGTAATAGGCCAACTCAGCTTGTGACTTAGAAAAGGCCTGATTATAAAGCATTATGTCCTAAAAACACAAAGGAAACAAATCAGAAAAATAAGAACCAAAACTCAAAGCACGGTTGTGGATTCAAAAGACTACCTGTTTACAAAGCTTCTCGGCTTCTTCAAAAACGAACGAGGCGTTAAGTTCAGGTCCTTCCTCAACCCCAGCAAAATATCTCTCGAACACGTCATTCTCTTCGTGGGAAGCCCCCACATCGGAGTTTCCATATTTTGGGCATCTCGTATCAGCCTTGGAGAGAATGAAGGGCCCGGTGGTGCTTCAGAGCTGCGCTCCCCGAGTTCATCTAATGGGTACCCCTCGGCTCAGGGCATGTTTTAGCCGCTGGCCGGATCAGGGACTTCGTTTGACCCACCCTCGATAATTTCTTCAGCTCGAGGTAGGGCAACATCAACAACTTTTGGTTCAAAAGCCTTCGGCTCAACAATCGTCGACTCAGCAGGCTTCGAAGGAGTCACGCTTCCTCTTCCCCTAAGTAATAGCGGGCAGTCATCTTTCTCTTCACCCTCAGCACAAAGACTCTCTGCCACTTCCAAAGTTAAGGCCGCTGAATCGACCTTAGGCTTTTGAACTTTAGCCTTCTTTGGCTTCGGGGACTGAGTTAGTGATTTCTTCTTTCTCTTCTTCTCCTTAACGGGTTTTAGGGTATCTACTTCCCCAGGCGGGGGTTCCCGCATCAAAACGGCCTCTCCTAGGCCTGCACAAGCGCAAAAGTATAAACACAAAGGGTGAGAGTACTAATGAGAGGTATTCTCTCAAAATAGTTCAAGTATGAGAGAAATGAAATTCACCATGGTTTTTAGCCTCCCTTCGGGTCTTGGCTAGGTCACGCAACACGCGCTTGATATACGGGCAGGTTGAATCGAGTAGTCAGACCCATCCCAGGAGATCCTTGACCGCACCAGGATACCACTTGACAGTTGTATCATCGGAGGGATTTAGTTCAAAAGAAAGAGAAAATATTTAATTGACAAAATATGTTCACTTACGATTCATATTCCACTTCTCGGGGAATGGCATCCTTTCAGCAGGGATCAGGTCCGAGGTCCTAACTCGGACAAATCGGCTCATCCACCCTCTATCCTTATCCTCGTCGATGCTGGCAAAGGGGACCTTCAAAGCTCGACGTTGTAGCTTAATCAGGCCACCTCGATAAAGTCGGGGGCCATACATTCTAATCATATGGTCGAGGGTAAAAGGCATCCCCTCGACCATGTTCAAAAAGTACCTAATTAGGTTAATTATGCGCCAGAATAATAGATAGATTTGGCCGAAATTCACCCGGTATTGTCTGCAGAAATCGAGGATCACAGGGTCTATCAATGGCGAAGATGGTTCTACCTGACCTAGGGTAAAAGGATATGTGTACACACTAAGGAACCGGCTTTATGTGTTGTTATGTATTCCTCACGAGAAGGAATCTCCACTTGTACCGCCTCCCCCCCAGCAGCAGTCAGCCTTCACTGTCTCAGTTTCTCAGGCTAATGTATCGGGACATGGGTTCACATCGCCCCGGTTTTGAAGAAGGTTTGTCAACTTTGAAATCGGAGGATGTTTCACAAGGTCCGGGGATGAACTTCTCAATATGAGGAGGCACTACTGCTTTGCTCTTAGACGAGCGTGACAAAGAAGGGGCTTTCTCATCTTGGGGAACGGTTTTAGAGGTCTTTGCCATTTTTGCTATGAAATCAGAAGAAAAGGAAGAAATTGGCTGAGAGATGAACACAAGAAGCAAGCAAGCAAAAGAGTTGTTAAAGATCTGAAGATGTTGTGAAAAGTAAAAGTTTAAGGAGCGAAGGATAGGGTACTTATAGGGGTAAGTTATGCGTGTTGGAGAAGGTAAAAGGACGGCCAACTGCCGTTTTCGATTGATTAGCTCTTCAAGAATCGTGCAGGCGTGACTTTTGCACGTCCTTTCTGTCACATCAACCACTGACCTCACGTGACTGACGTCATCACACAAGGCATCGAAGAATCAAAGAATTCAAATCGTTTCTTATCATTTCATACTAAGAAACGTGGGGACTATCTGTATACGGTCAATATCGGGGGCCCCATTATCGGGACCTCTATGACATTCCAAGCTCGATTTTGAAAGGCTCGATGTGGAATTTGAAGTTCTACCTCGGAGTGCATACCTCGAGAGAATATATCGATGGCCCGCCGTGGCCTACCTCGAGGCAGTATAAAATCGATGACCGTCATGGAAAGACTGGAATTTCCCAAGAACATGTGGTTAGAGCTGATAAGGTCTGCAAAGATAGTACAAGGACGTACAAGGCCGTTATACAGTTGTACCAATAGTGTTTCTTTATCATAATTAGGCATGTACCAATAGAACATTCTCTGCTTTTTTCGTGCTCAACACTATCTCTCAGCTTCATTGCTCCTTATTTAGTGTTCTTCATTTATTGTCTTTCATTTATTGCTATTATTCGACCTCGAGGCCCCCGATTCCAGTAAGCTCGAGGCCCCAATCTTATAACAATTTTGGTTTGCTTATCTCATTTTCCTTGCCTACATTCATTACTTCTTGATTATAATTAGTATTGGAATAAATCATATATTTTAGAACCACAAATCAAATATAATTGTTGATACAATTTTCAAGGTAAACAGAGTTGTTTTCAATGGTCAAAATTTTAATTAAAAAAGTAGAAATGAAAAATAAAAGAAAGACGGCAGCAACGAGATCAAATTCATATTCCAAGCGCGAGGCGGTCAATTCTATTATTTCTGTGATCAAAGGTTGTACAATGGGAATTAATTAGGTTGTTGGGATGGTCAAATTCAACATGATATTGAAAGGGCTTATTGGAATAGCTGGACAATATTGAAAATTAAACTCCTCTCTTAAAATTTATATCATTGTTATCATGCCGATGTCATCATGTTATTATTGGTTCGTTATGGTACTATTTGACGGAGTATGTAATGATAACACGTTATTATCTAACTTAAAATTCGATTATTAGATTTACAAAATTAGGCCACAAACAACTAGATTAAACTAATGCAATTGAATCAGTGTTGCTCCGGAACGACCTTGTTCGATACGGGTATAGCGATGTTCGTATCAGCTCCTTGATCTTCAATCTTCCGATCTATGTGACTCCGGGCAATTTGGAGCTGACTGCGAAATGCTTGTCTACGTGCTTACTCCTGTACTAGCAACACGTCAGGTATATTTTTTGCCAGTACATTATAATAAGTTAATAGTAACCTACAAAATTTATTCGTGCACAGTAAAGATAAAAAGATATTTGAAATCGAGCTCGCCTACAACATGATAAGTTTGGCTCGGAACATAATAACCAAGGATTGAAGATCAACTCGACCCCGAGTCCTGTCGAGCTAGAACCTGGGGTTAAAACGCCTGCCTTCGAGAACATTGATTCCGTGATCCCGGAGTCGATCTTAACCCCGAACGAGCTCGAGGAAACATTGTTAGCATAACCAATAGAAGACCGATATCCGTGACCGGTCGGATATTACGGGAGGAATCTCGGCGTGTATCAGTAAGTAACCGACAATCAGCAAACACGGGATTTTTACCTTTTATAGAATTGTACCTAAAGTAGGACTCCTCTACTATATAAGGAGGAATCTGATAATTCATTGAGGACATTATAATACGCATTCCAAAGCAATATAGTATTATTCTCTTTAAGTTCTTATTCCTCTGTCCTTATATCGATCGAAGTACGTTCGGCTCGAGGGTGGCTAACCTTCCAAGTCTAAAACTGTTCGATTCGTGTGGTTTGCATTTACTTTATCATTATTTATTTCAATTGCAATCTGATTTATCATTTTGTGTCAAGTTAATCTACGTCTCCTTCAAACCACTTACAAATTCAATTGTTATCCGATTTTGAGGGTAAACAGTTGGCGCCCACCGTGGGGCTAAGGATAATAATGGTTATTTGATACAAATCTCCATAACACACAATGTTTTACACTTGTTTGTTGAAGTGTCTCTAATTTTAGGTTAAAACACAAAATGTCAAACTCTCAATCAGCACCCCTACATGTTGACAATGAGTCTGGTCACCACGTTGAAAACATAAACGTAGCGCCCGGTGATGAGATACCGCCTATTGGTCCCATCAGAATTCCGGTTGCGGACCCGATTGATGCTAATTCACATGTGGCTATCGACACAAACCTGCCTACCGACCCTGGGAACAACGTCTGTGGTGTAGCCCAATCGACGGTTCAAAATATGCAAAACATCGCAGGAGACGAGATCAGTTTACGGGTGATCTTCGAAATGATGCAGGCTCAACAGGCGGCAATAGCTTAGTTACAGAACCAAAGTCGTGCACTGAGCAGAGTTGAACCCGATCTACCTCGGGAAGTCACCCGCAGGGATGAACCGGCCGCAGAGAGGCCGAATGAAAACGAATTGAGGACTAACCCCTAGATCATAAAGATGCTCGAGGAACTAACAAAACGGGTAGAGGGGAGAAGAAAATCGAAGCTAGTGACAAAAGGGTGGAAACCTATAAATTTAGGATAGACCAAATCCCAGAAGCACCGCCGATATTGAAAGGCCTGGATTCCAAGAAGTTCGTGCAAAAACCTTTTCCTCCGAGTGCGGCTCTGAGGCGATTCCTAAGAAATTTCGTATGCCCGAGATTTCTAAGTATAACAGAACGACCGACCCAAATGAGCATGTAACCTCTTACACATGTGCCATCAAAAGGAGATACTTGGAGGATGATGAGATCGAGTCTGTCCAGTTGAAGAAGTTCGGAGAAACCCTGTCAAAAGGAAGTATGATATTGTACCACAACTTACCTCCTAATTCTATTGACTCGTTTGCTATGCTTGCAGATTCTTTCGTGAAAGCACACGTCGGGGCCATGAAGGTCAAGACCAAGAAGTCGGACCTTTTCATAGTAAACAGAAGGATAACGAGATGCTTAGAGGGTTCGTGTCCCGGTTTCAAATAAAATGGATGGACCTGCCACTGGTCGCTGATGATTGGGCCGTTCAGGTTTTCACCCAAGGACTCAATATTTGAAGCTCGGTGGCTTCACAGTAGTTGAAACAAAACCTGATAAAATATCTGGTCGTCACTTGAGCCGACTGAAATGGTCGATTGCAATAATAATACCCAACAAGGAGTCGGGATCAAATCCATAGGGAGCTGAGATGGGAATTAGTAGTATATATTTGGATAGAGCACGTGAAGTATCTAGATTGCACTTTCACAAATATGGTTTTGCTTTTACTTCTAAAATTACGCTAAGGATTACAATTCTAAAGATATAAAACTAGAGAATATTGTTTTTGGATGTTTTTCAAATATATATAAAGGCCTAGGGCTATGACCTACACCTAGGTGTTTGCCTAACGGGTTGTAAAATTTAAAGTTTATTTTGTTAGTCGGGGTGTATTATAGCTATCAACACTCAAATACCCACTCAATACCACTCGGTAAGAGAGTAATTCTGCACAGTTGGCTTTCTTAAGTCCAAATGCGTATTGAACAAAACAATTGATGAAATTCTCAAGTCGGGTTTTACTATCTCTAGGTTCAACCCTTTAATTGGGATTACCAATCTCTTGATTTTATCCCAAATTCTTGTTAATCAAGTTTTCCTAGACTAAGTCTCTCTTTCTCAAGTAGAGACCAAGTCAAACAGGCATGAACTAATGTTTGCAACCATCAATTCTACAATTAAAATCAAGAACAGGGCTAAATAATAAACATCCAATCATAAACAAGCCATAAATCAAACACCCGTTAGGTTTACACACTAGGGTTGGGTCACAACCTTAGCTAAAAATTTAGCTACTCATAATGGGTATAGAAGAAAATAGAGAAGAAAAGATGATAAAACATATTGCAAGATTAAAAGATAAAAATCCAATGTTAAATCACCAAAGTAAGCTAAAGTTGCCTAAAGAGGTAAGGAAAAACGGCTACAGGACTTTCAATATTCAAAACTTAATCTAATTTCGTTAAAATAAGCTATTTATACAAAGGTAGAATTTTTGGACAAAAATTCCCTTTTGGAGGTTCTACAGCCGCACAATTCCATGTGCGGTCCGCACTTCTCTTCAGTCTTGACAGGAGTTGATTCTGCGGCCGCACAATTCTTGGTGCGACCGCACATGGCTCTTCTGCGAACCGCACATTTCTTGAGTGCGGTCGCATAACTGATTTTCACGGCCGCACAATTATTGTGCAGTCCGCATTTCTTTTTGAGCTTGAAATGAGTCTCTATTATCTTTAGCTCTTGCATAGCTTCTTCGGCCGCACAATAATTATGTGGTCCGCACTTTGCACTGGGGCTCTGTTAAATTTCCTTCACATCATCTGTGGTCCGCACTTGAGCTTCTGTGGCTGATTTTGTCCTTGTTTAGATCACTCCTTCTTGAGTTGGATTTCATATTAGTGGCCCATTTTCCAATACTCCTGCAATTAAGCATATTTCATAAGTTTTCAGAAATACAATTAAACATTTTTGGACTAAACGAAAGTTAAAAAGGCGCTAATAAGTAGTCAAAATCTGCACATATTACCGACGTGCATAACCGGTATCAATCAAAAATCAGAGTCGAAGATGATCAACTTGGGGCCCCTTCGAGGTCTATTTATCTGGTCAGAGCCGTCGATAGAGCCAAGAGAGACATTGATCATCAACCGAGATTAAGCAGGATCGCTATCAACCGTACAATAGGGATCGAAGAGGTAGCGGATCCTGGAGAAATCCCATAAGAAGTGAAAGGAAAAGTGATCGAGGTCAAAGTAACCGGGTACTCATGGGCAAGAACGATTTCGACAGGCCTATCGGGCCTAAGGAAGCACAAAGGTTATCGGAATAAAACTTTAATGTCGATACGACCGCCATTGTATCAGCTATCAGACGCATCAAGGACACCTAATGGCCTCGACCTCTACAATCTGATCCATCCCAAAGGGATCCTAACCAAATGTGTAAATATCACGACACTCATGGCCACAGAACGGAGAATTGCCGACAGTTGAGAGAGGAAGTAGGCCGACTATTCAACTACAGGCATCTTCAAGAATTCCTGAGCGACTGAGCCAAGAATCATTTCAGGAATAGGGATTCTAACAAATAGACCGAACAAGAAGAACCTCAACACGTCATTAACATGATCATCAGTGAGGTCAACATTCTGCAGGTGCCGATACTGAAGCGCACCAAAGTATCTATCACGAGGGAAAAACAAACTCGAGATTACATACCAGAGGAACTTTGTCTTTCAGCGACGAGGACACGGAAGGGATCGTGCAGTCCCACAATGATGCACTGGTAATATATGTACTCGTAAATAAATTTTGAGTTAAGCATATGTTAATTAATCCAGGTAGCTCGGTTAACATCATCCGATCGAGGGTCGTGGAGCAGCTTGGTCTACAAGATCAGATTGTTCCTATAGTCCGAGTTCTAAACGGATTCAACATGGCATGCGAAACCACTAAGGGGGAGATAACATTACCGTTAAACACCGCCGGAACCATCCAGGAAGCTAAGTTTTATGTGATCGAAGGATACATGAGGTACAACACTTTGTTCGGGAGGCCATGGATTCACAACATGAGAGCAGTGCCCTCGACACTGCATCGAGTGCTGAAATTCCCAATACCTAGCAGAGTCAAAACAATTTATGGGGAACAACCGACCGCCAAGGAAATGTTCGCAGTTGATGAAGTGATACCGACATCCACAATCTCAACATCAAAGGATCCAAACCAAATGGTCAAAGATGGGACCAAATAGCAATCACTGATACCAGCCTTGGCAGAATCTGAGAAACGAGGGGTAGACGAGGAGATGACTACGGGTTCCCCAGATCTTTTATAGCCCCTGATGACTCTGACGCTACAAAATCAACGGTTGAGGAACTGTAACAAGTCATATTGAGTGAACACTTGCCCAATAGAAAGGTATACCTGGGCACGGGGTTAAGCCCCGAGCTCAGGAAAAAACTCATTCAATTTCTTATAGCTAATGAAGATTGTTTCGCTTGGTCCCACCTTGATATGACAGGGATCCCACCGGAGATAACCACTCACAAGCTAAGCCCGGGCCCGAAGTTCCATCCGGTCAAGCAGAAGAGGAAACCCAGTCTGAGGTCAAACATGCTTTCATCAAGGACGAAATATCTAAACTCCTTAAAATAGGGTCCATTCGGGAGGTTAAATACCCGAATTTGTTAGAAAATGTAGTGGTATCCCCTAAAAAGAGGATAAATTAAGAATGTATATAAACTATAAGGATTTGAATAAGGCATGTCCCAAGGACTCATTCCCTTTGCCCAACATCGATCGCATGATCGTTTCCATGACCGGCCACAAGATCCTCAGTTTTCTCGATGCTTAATCCGGGTACAACCAAATACGGATGAACCTGGATGATCAAGAAAAAACTTCTTTCATCACTAAATACGGCATATACTGCTATAACATGTTGCCATTCAGATTAAAAAATGTGGTGCCACTTACCAACGCCTAGTAAATCTAATGTTTGAGGAACAAATAGAAAAATCAATGGAGGTTTACATTGACGATATATTGGTTAAGTCCCTGCGAGCAGAGGACCATTTAAAACATTTGCAGGAAACCTTCAGCATATTGAAGAAATAAAATATTAAGCTGAACCTAGAAAAATGTGTGTTTGCAGTTGGGTTAGGTGAATTCCTTGGATTCATGGTATCTAACTGCGGAATCGAGATCAACCCCGACAAAATCAAAGCCATCGAAGACATCACGGTTGTGCACAACGTGAAGGCCGTACAAAGATATACCGCGTATATAGCCGTCCTGGGGCGATTCATCTCGAGGTCCTCCGATAAGAGCCATTGATTATTCTCACTATTAAATAAGAAGAATAACTTCCCATGGACCCCGGAGTGCCAACGGGCTTTGGAGGAACTTAAGCGGTATCTATCGAGCCCACCGCTACTTCACAAACCGAAGAAGCGAACAACTATACTTGTACTTGGCAGTATCAGAGGTAGTGGTAAGTGGAGTCCTGATCTCGGAAGAGCAAGGTACGCAATTTCCAATTTACTAATGTTAGCTGGACCCTAGGTGAGGCCAAAACTAGGTACCCTCACCTAAAAAAGTTGGCGCTCGCTTTGCTAACCGCCTCTAGAATGTGAAAATCATACTTCGAGTGTCACCCCATATGTGTCGAGACTACTTACCCATTGAGTAATTTTATGCATAAGCCCGAGCTCTCGGGCCGGTTGGCCAAATGGGCAGTGGAAATCAGTGAGTACGATATTGAATATCGACCGCAGACCGCCATTAAATCTCAAATTTTGTCAGACTTTGTGGCTGACTTTACATCGGCCCTATACCCGAGGTCAAAAGAGAGTTATTAATAAACTCAGGGACCTCTTTGGGGATTTGGACCCTCTTTATGAATGGCGTCTCGAATGCAAAAGGGTCTGTACTTGGCATCATATTGAATCCACCTACAGGCAGTGTTGTTACACAATCTATTAGGACTGTGAAATTGACTAACAACGAAGCCGAATATGAGGCCATGATTGCAGGTCTCGAACTAGTCAAAAGCTTGGGGGCAGAGGTGATCGAAGACAAGTGCGACTCCCTCCTTGTGGTGAACCAAGTTAATGAGACGTTCGAGGTCAGAAAAGAACGAATGCATAGTTACCTGAATAAGTTGCATGTAACATTACATCGATTCAAAAAATGGACTGTGCAACATGTACCTTGGGATCAAAACAATGAGGCCGATATCCTTACAAACTTAGGATCATTGGTCGAGGACGACGAGTTCAACTCGGGGGAAGTCGTACAACTTATGAGATCGGTAGTGGAAGAAAGCCATACCGATATTAACTCAACGAGCCTAACTTGGGACAGGAGAAACAAATATATAGAATATATGAAGACCGAAAAAATTCCCTCGGATCCGAAATAATCGAGGGACCTGCGTACGAAGGCAGCGCGATTTACTTTGTCCAAAGATAGAACCATGTTCAGAAGAAAATTTGATGGACTGCTCGCGATATGTCTAGGACCGGGAGACACCGAGTACGTTCTGAAGGAAATCCACGAAGGAACCTATGGAAATCATTCAGGCGCCGAATCATTGGTTCGAAAAGTAACCAGAGCCGGCTACTACTGGATCGATAGGAAAAATATGCTGCCACGATCCAATTTCATTATAGGCCGTGATGGCACCCAAAACCGATGTTAGGCAAGCCAACATTGATCAAACTAGTGATTTCCACTGTTAATATATTTGCTAAGTGAATAACATCCCACATTGATAAAAGTTTTAGAATTTCACCGCTGTAAAGTAGTTTAAACAAAAGCAACAGAGTGAGAACCGGGATCATAAATAAATCCAAAACCATTAGTTTACTAGTGTGTGCCAAGACCTTGTGTCACAAGTATATGGGCATTCTAGTAGAATATACAAAAGAATACTAATCTATTTTTTGGAAAGAAATAGACAGAAATGAGCAAAGGAAAGACTCCAGTTGCTGCAAAACTGCTCGGAAAGCAGCTCATCGTGAAGTCTCTAAGTCCAAGTCAAGCGTGTGTGCCAGACTGATAATCAGATGCACCTGCCTCAGATCCTGCTCATTCAAGTGCAGAGGTATAGCGTGAGTACATAAACAACATGTACCTAATAAGTATCTAGTCTAACCTCGAAGAAGTGGTGACGAAGGGTCGACTCCGACACTTACTGGTCAAAAACATAATAATACAGAGTTCTAATTAAGCATGAAATATACAATGATAATAGAGCTCAACAAGAAGTAATTAAACAAATCCTTCTTCAAAGTAAGAAGCCAAAATCATTTCTCTCATATATTCCTTTCACCTTTCAAGTCCGTGAAACATTATTAAATATAAATGGAAATTCCGGTATCACTACGCACGAGTTATGCCGAGGACGTACGGCTCGATCAAAATATATATAATAACATACTGTGCACTGCGGAGAGTCGAACGGCCCGAACCATATATATCAATAAATCCTGCTGCGGCGAACAGCCCGCTCCCATGAGAGTAGTGGAATTGTACCCCGCTCGTAGAATATGTTTGCGAAGCAGTCGAACATAGATGTTCTTAATTAATCATAACATTTATCGTTATCTTTTTGAAATAGGAAATTCAACTTGGAACCTTATGTTATTGAAATTCTCATCTTCCACTTTAACACCGACAAGTAGTAAACACAATCAACAACGATATCAACAAATCGTGGTGTAGGCCTAAATCTACCCGGACATAGGCATGAATAGTACCTACGCACAAACTTTCGTCACATCGTCCATGCGTATCCCCCACAAATAGACACACATTATGATTTAGGTTCACCTAATGGGTTAATTCCTTCTTACAAGGTTAGAAAAGAGACTTACCTCGTCTCAAAGCCCACTTCCCAATTTAATAACGTGCTCAAACCTCTAAATTTGGTGCCAAACGACTCGAAACTAGTCAAACATCATATAAATTAATCAATTTATGCTCAATTGCTCATTTTCCCACTATTAAAGTGATTATCTAACCCTAAATGCAAAATTCCTAAAATTCACCCCCGGGACCACGTGCCCGAATTCGGGAAATTTTTGAAGAAAGTTGTTATCCATAACCATAGGAACATAAATATATGATTTTTACTAAGATCCATAACCAATTTCGTGGTCAAATCTCATTTTTATCAAAAACATAGGTTTTCATCTAAACCCTTAATTTTCACTAATTTTTACATGTTAATTTACCCTTAATATATGTACTTAACTCATGTTGTATAGAAATTACTTACTTCAAAGTGCTAGGTGAAATCCCTCTTCAAAAAGCTCCAAAAATCGCCCAATAGATGAAGTGAAATGAAATAAATGGCCTAAGTCCCGCATTAAATGAGCTGGGCACAGACCTCTAATGTCACATTTGCGACACCAAGTTCGCAAATGCGACAAAATCCTTGCAAATGCAAAGCCTGGCTCCAGCTTCTAAGGTCGTAAATAAGACGGAGGGTTTGCAAATGCGATCACTGCAAATGCAAAAAGTCCCCAGGATGAGCTTCTTCGCAATTGCGAAGCTCTTCTCGCAAATGCGAGGTTCGCATTTGAGAACTAGTTATCGCATTGCGAGACCTGCAACTGGTGCCAAGAAACACCAGAAATCTGGTGTGTTTTTCATCCCTTCCACTCGCCTGAAACTCACTCGAGCCCTCGGGGCTCCACACCAACTACACAGACAAGTCTAATAACCTCATACAAACTCGCTCGAGCGATTAAAAAAATAACTTTAAAAACTACGAATCGGACACCAAAACGCATGGATTGACTCATGAAATTCCAAAACTTCCAAAAAAGACTTCCACTCGTCCGATTCCTATCAACTCGGAATGACACCAAATTTTGCGTGCAAGTCATAAATGACATTATGGGACTATTCCCGGTCTAAGAATTCTATTTAGACCTCGATATCACCAAAACCCGTTCCAAACCAAATTTTAAAGAACTTCAAGAACCAAATTTTGATATTCGGCGCCGAAACACTCCCGGTTCATCCAAACCCGAACTGAACATACGCCCAAGTCCTAAATCATCATACAAACCTATTGGAACCGTCAAATCCCGATTCCGAGGTCGTTTACTAAAACTGTTGACCGAAGTCAAACTTAGCCTTTTAAGGCCAACTTAAGGGACCAATTGTTCCGATTTTCAACTCGAACCCTTCCAAGTATCAAACTAACCATCCCCGCAAGTCATAAAACAGTAAAAGCACATACGAGGAGTCTTATTTAAGGGAATGGGGTTCTAGAAGGAAAAACGACCGGTCTGGTCGTTACAGACGCAAAGGAGTTCGTAGAAAATGTGATGAATGTCAAAGACATGCTCTGATGATTTATCAACCCGGGGAGCTGTTGCATTCGATTATGTCAACATGGCCATTCATGAAGTGGGGAATGGACATTGTTGGACCCTTTCCATGGGCACCCGGTAAGGCTCAATTTATATTGTTTATGACTGGCTATTTTTCTAAGTGGGCTGAAGCCCAGACATACAAGAAGGTTAGGGAGAATGAGGTCATCAACTTCATTTGGGACCACATCATATGTCGGTTCGGAATGGAGGCCAAGATCGTGTGCGACAACGAGAAGCAATTCATCGGCAGCAAAGTAAGCAAGTTTCTCGAAAACCATAAGATCAAAAGGATCCTATCAACACCCTATCACACTAGTGGGAACAGATAAGCAGAATCGACCAAAAAAACCATACTATTCAAGGAAATCTTGCCCGAAGTCTTATGAGCATACCGTACGATCTCGAAGTCAAGTACCGGGGCCACCTCGTTCTCACTGGTTTACAGCGCCGAAGCTCTAATACCGGTCGAAGTCGGAGAACCAAGTCTCAGGTTCTGAACTGCAACTAAAGAATCAAATGACGAGGCAATGAAAACGAGCCTAGATCTACTAGATGAAAGACGCGAAGCAGCCCTTGTCCGGTTGGCCGCCCAAAAACAGCGGATCGAGAGATATTATAATCGAAGGATCAACCTTCGACACTTCCATGTCGGGTATTTAGTGTTAAGGAAGGTCACACTAAGCATCCAGAACCCGAACAAAGGGAAGCTGGGGCCGAACTGGGAAGGCCCTTATCAATTATCGAGATCGGTAAAGGATCGTACAAACTTGGAACAATAAAAGGTGAGAAACTACCGAACAACTAGAACATAACTCACTTGAAGCGATGCTACTACTAAGGTACGACCCCATTCATTTCCTTTTATTTATTTAAATTCCGAACTAACACTTGCACGTAATCATCAATGAACGATACAATCTTTAGGCCTGAAAGCACATGTTGCACTCTTTTTCCCTTGAACCGGTTTAGTCCCAAATGAGTTTTCTGCAAGGTTTTTAATGAGGCAACAATAAATCGTAACATCGGTTAAGAACCAGTATCGAAGATCATGACAACAGTATTTGAGGCCTCTTTATGATCGGCCCCGAACACTGGGGGGCATTACCTCGAATAACGATTTTATCAAGGAAAGAAACTTTATGATAGAATGGTCTCGGCTCAATCGATAGGATTTACTGTAAGGGACAAACGATCAAATGAACCATGCCCGCATATACTGATCGAGCCCTGGCACAAAGCTTGTACACATGTGTAACTATTACGCACAAGAATAAAAAGAAGTCGACCTTGCAGATAAATATCATGTCCCTTAAAAATCTCTCTTCTTTCTTAAGGAATTTCCTACATACGATCCCCTAAGCGTATCGAGCGCAAGGGCCGCCTTATTCGGGTTCAAACGATCACTCCCAATCGAGGACTGCCGTCCCAAAAAAAACACGGACGGCTCGGGCTATCGAAGCCCAGGGCACAAGAACTATTAGGCAGCGCCCGAACTTTAAAGGCTACAACCATTCCCATTCGAGGACTGTTATCTTAGGAAAGCCCGGATAACTCAAGGTGACAAGCCCACTGGGTTGCACCCGAATTAAAAAGGTTGCGGCCATATTAAAATGGCTCGAAGACATCTGCGATCCGTAATAAAAACCAAGGCCTTAAAAAAAATTTAAACTGGTTCTAAAGGCTACCCTCGATAGACTATAATTCAAAAAGTTATAAGTACTTTAGGGAAAAGTTTTCGGTCGTACCAAACCCCCACGATACCTTAAACAAAATAATGTCGAAGGCAAGGCCTGTTTGAACCTCCGAACATGGCCTAATTATTTCATGCTAAGGCGTTTCTATCCTTGAAAACATAAATAATAAAGAAAAGTACACAACAAAACTCAGAGATTGCCGAAGGGAAAAACAAGCCTTATATTATACATACATAAAGTATTTACAAAGGCCAAATGACCTTGACAAAAAGTAAAAAAGTACACAAATACAAAAAAACAAAATAGTAAAAACATCTACAAAGGCGTCTATATATCCCGGTCTTCTTCACCTCCGGATCCACGGGAACTCTCGGAGTCTTCTTCTTCTTCTTCCTCGGGGTAAGCCAACTTCTTAGACTCGACCTCGAGCCCCTTAGTGGTTTCGATCTCGACCGACAAATCAAAACCCCGAGCATGAATCTTCTCGAGGGCCTCTCTTCGTGACTGTCGCTTCTCATATTCAAAAATGTCTTTCATACGGTCCTGCGTCGCCTCGGCATTGGCCGTATCCCACCATTTCGTTGGTATCGACTTTAACAACAACGACCACCGACTTGGCTGTTTCCATCTCCTTGACAAGATTTCCTTGATCGGAGACGACTAGCTGAGACTGGAGCTCCTCAAACCTTTTGGCATGCACCTCGGCCTTTTCTTTTACTGCTCGAAGCTGGGCATCAGCTGAAGCCAGTTGCGCCTGAGCAGTCTCCTTTCCGAGGCCAGGCGGTCCATCATGCCCCTCCATTTGTCGGTCTTGGCCTTGACACCGTCCATCTCAGCTCGCAGTTGATCGACCCGATCGATTTTTTGTTGGACCTGCGGATACCGACCGTTAGTCACCAAGTCTAGTTCATTGTCACTAACCTCAAAAACTTTTACCTCTTCCACCAGGTCGGCATGTCTTTATGAGCCCCGTCCAACTAGGCCCGAAGACTCTTAGCCTCTTCCCCACGTTGCTCACTGAGAAGTTTGTACATATCTCTCTTCTCAGTGAGCTCTTTGGCTTCGTCCTCGAGGAGACTCAGCTCTTCTCAGTATCGTAGGAAGGTCTCGTGGTGAAGCATTGAGGCCTGCAAATACAAGGAAAATTATTAAGATCATTAAGTAACCATAGCTGGAAAATGAAAAGGTTTGGTAATATTTTACGCGATTCAGCGGTTGCCGTGCTTCGTTGAACAAGCATGGAGCTTCCACATTGTTCATCTTTACCTGGTCTTCTTTAGTCACTAGGAAACAGAGTAACTAGCTACCTCAACGGGCACAGAAAGGACCCGGGCATCCTCCGAAATGGAGATTATGATCCACCGCTTCCGACTGGGATCGACACTTGGGAAAGGGAACTGGTTGACCAATCTCGGGCTCGAACTAGACCCACTTGTCCCCGAGGGAGGACTTTTTCTTGGTACTTCTAAATCACCCAATTCGGTGACATCCTCTGTGGCAATAGAATCCACGCCATCAAAAAAGCTTTCGAGGGGATAGTTCGCTCCTTGGACCCCCTCATCTAACCGCTCTTTCACTGCCTGAGCTTCACCGAACATTGAGTCAGTAAACGAAGGCGAATCCGTTATATCGATGACACCGGGTGGAGCTGAACCAGCATCTTGAGGCTTCTCGACCCTCACTGATGCACCGGTGATGTGAGGCTAGAATTCATGGTTTAACACGTTATATGCCTTACATTTTATGTGCGTTAATGATAAAAATACACTTTTTATATGCATAATGGAGTCTATTTCATGTGTAGGTGAATTGGAGATGGAAACCGAGCTAAATTGATGCAAATACATCGAAAATACGTTCAAGAGGCGAGGAAGAGTGCACTGGGCTATAGCCGGGCGCCAGAGCCCAGACGCCAGACCCTGCCTGACGTTAGCCAGGCGTTAGAGCTGAAACGCCTGACCCTGCCTGGCGTTAGCCAGGCGTTAGAGCTGAAACGCCTGCCTTAGCCTGGCGTTAGCCAGGCGCCAGGGCCCAAACGCCAGGCCCCTGTTCCGGTCAATTCCGAGTTTTGAAGAGTTTAAATATTTTCCGGTTGGAATAGAAGTCTCCTACACGTTTAGGGTTTATCCCAAACATATAAATAGACCCCAAAAACACAACTTGAAGGAGATTCGGAGAGAGGAAGCCATTAAAGAAAAGTAAAACATCGATTTGTACAACNAGAGTTATGTTGGTAATTCTACTTTTGATCCTCGTTATGCATATTATGGAGGAAACCACCCAGGGCAAAATTGTCAAAATATTCCTGAGAGCGAGTTATGTGCACCAACTCAATCTTATGTGTGAAATCTGTGTGATATGTGTGGTTGTCAAGATGATGGTCACTTTAAGGATTGTGCTTATATTTCCTATCTTCCCCCAACCCCTTACTTTGATGGTTCTTCTTTTTCTTGTGAAGTTAATAGAAACAAAGAACCCAGTGATGATGACCTGAAAAGGTTCGAGGATATGATGAAGTGCATTTTGGAACAACAGGAGGAGTTACAACTGTAGGTACAAAGTCAAGATGAAACTATTCGCAACTTGGAGGCTCAAACGAGTCAACTAGTTAAAGATTTTAATGCTCAATATGCCAATATTATGGATAGTAGCCAGGAGCGGTGTACATTAGAGATGGAAATTGAGATGCCAATGGAGGGGTCCAAAGTAGAAACCCAACACTCTAACCAACTAGAATTTGAGGATGCCGATGTTGAAGAAGTAATACTAGAGTCAACCAGGGACATCGAGGATACACATTTAATCGACTCTAGTGTGATCGATGTTGAGGATGTTGAAAGTCCTGAAGTTCATGTGATTGAGTGCATCGGTCCTCACTCCAAAAAAATTTCCACATTGTGCTTGGATGATGATATGGAAATAGAGTCATCCGAACCAATTGAGGAGTTAAGGAATGAGGAACAAGATGCCTACATTCTGGAATTTTTCTTGCCAGAAAGACAGGACTACATACCTCATCTAAAGGCCAAGAAGTGTAAAATAGTACAATGGTTTCTTGGCCCAATTATATTTGTTCCACCACCCCTTGAGCATAACCGAAAACTTGATGCCAAATTGGGGGCTCAATTCATAAGTTCGAAGTGGAGGCAGAAAGTGATTCACGTCGTGCCGCGACGTTAAATCAAGCGCTTGTTGGGAGGCAACCCAGCTTTACTGCTTTATTTTATTTTATTTTAAATTTTTTTTGTTTTATTTTTTTTCTAATTGTATTATTTGTGTAGTGTCAATTTTTTTTTTGAATTTTTTTTGTAGGAGCATGGAACGCAAAGCCACTGGAAGGATGCAACAGCAAACCAGATGGTTGGAACTAAATGTGAGGTACCCGCATGAAGGACCAGGCCTGGGAGAAGTCTGAGTACCCCATGAGATGCTAGTGCTTCGGCCTTTGGCCTACCAGGGAGTTTTTTTTTACCCTCTTGTATGCATAGGTGCGCATTGGGGACAATGCACAATTTTAAGTGTGGGGTGAGGAGATTGTCCGGTGACTTTCTATGCTATTTTAGTTGTGTTAGATTAATGGACTTTTCCTGACGATGTATCTCCTAGACAGTTTTCTTGAGGGAAGTAAGTCTAGAGAAAATACCAAAAAGATTTTTTGTTTTAAGTAGTGTAGTAACTCCCCCTTGGTTTTTCTTTGGACCACGGTTCTTTTCCAAGGGTTTTTAATTGAACCGGGTGTAGGTAGTTTTTAATTTTTAGGAGTAGTAACCACATGGTTGAGGGCTTAATTGCAGCAATATCTCCGGACTTTGTGATGCCTTGAGAATAGTCAGTACTTTGGTTGTGACGCTTAGGCTCAATTTTTTTGACTCCAGGATAAATACCTTAAATCAGGAATTCTTAAGATTTGCTTAACTGCTTTGACTGGAGTGTCGTGATAGATCCAATCCTGAGTGAGTTATGTGCCATGTGTGTGTGAGATTTGTATGTTATTCTGTGCATTGCATTTGATGTCTAGAACTTGCCCCGTGTGTGTGCAAAGCGAAATAGAAGTTTTGTTCAGTCTTGGAAGTGATATAGGCATTTCTTTGTTGAGCCAGCTATATATATTTTACCCACCTAATTGTTATGTATCGTAGTTAACCCCGTTGAGCCTATAATCCTGTTTCTTTGGCAACCACATTACAAGCCATACCCCTTTGTTTGAATCGATCATATATTTGAACCTTGTCACCTCTCGTAAGCACTGGAAATGTGATGAAATATGGAAAAATTAAAGTGTGGGGTGGTAGGTTGATTTGTGAGGGGAACATTTGAAATAAGGAGAAAGGTGCATTGTTTGAAAAAGTAAGAGTCACTTGAGAAAAAATAAAAAAAATATAGAAAATAAATAGTTGTATTGTTGTGAAAGAAAAATATATGTGGTGACTCTTGATGTAATTGTGCTTAAAGAAGTATGGGGTAATAACATTGATGTGAAGGTGGAGTTTGGCTTAATATAAGTTTGAGGTTGAGCGCTAAAGTATATGTATTAAAGTGCTTAGGGAGGTGTAGTCACTCTTATATCCAAATGTATCCTACCCGTCCCGCAGCCTACATTACAACCAAATAAAGTCCTACTTGATCCTAGACTGAATGAGCTCGATTAGTAGAGTAGTACACTACGGGCAAGCCTATGGTGCATCTTTTGTGGCATATGAATATTATTTCTGAGAGCGAGTGAATTCTTTCTATCTTGAGTTCCTAAGTGTTCTTAAATTTTCATTGTGTGTGGAACTAACTCTTGAATTTGGTGAGGGCACATGATTCACGAAGGAAAGGTAATGTTGTTGACCTCTAAGTTAGAGTAGTGAGTGGATTATGAATAAAGCATGGTATATGTGAGTCAACTATTGAGGTGAGGATGTCACACCTCTGTGATTGAAATGTTTTAAAAATTCTTGGTATAACGTGTTAAGGGATTTGCTTAATAAGTGTGTACATGAGTGTAGTTTGATTGCTCGAGGACGAGCAAATGTTTAAGTGTGGGGTATTGATGCGAGGCTAGAATTCATGGTTTAACACGTTATATGCCTTACATTTTATGTGCGTTAATGATAAATACACTTTTTATGTGCATAATGGAGTCTATTTCATGTGTAGGTGAATTGCTTATGGAAACCAAGCTAAATAGATGCAAATACATCAAAAATACGTTCAAGAGGCGAGGAGGAGTGCACCGGGCTATAGCCAAGCGTCAGAGCCTAGACGCCTGACCCTGCGTGGCGTTAGCCAGGCGTTAGAGCTGAAACGCCTGACCCTGCCTGGCGTTAGCCAAGTGTTAGAGCTGAAACGCCTGCCTTAGCCTGGCGTTAGCCAGGCGCCAGGGCCCAAACGCCAGGCCCCTGTTCCGGTCAATTCCGAGTTTTGAAGAGTTTAAATGTTTTCCGGTTGGAATAGAATTCTCCTACACATTTAGGGTTTATCCAAAACATATAAATAGACCCCAAAAACACAACTTGAAGGAGATTCGGAGAGAGGAAGCCATTGAATAAAAGTAAATCATCGATTTGTACAATTTTTATCCATTACTTTGTAGTTTCATTATGCAAGTTATTTTAGATTTGATTCTTATGAACATGTTTAGCTAATTTCTTTAATCTAGGGTTTTGGTAGAACCCGTTGGGGGATGAATTTATTGTGTTATTAATATAGTTCCGATGGGTTGATTAATCTCTATTTGTTCAACTACGTTCTTGTTGTAGTT
>ML425560.1:2339-14287 GCA_005239525.1 Nicotiana knightiana | reverse complement strand
TTAAAGCTCATAAAATGCGAGGGATATAATGCTTAAAATCACGAATTCTAGCCACTCATCAGGAACCAAGTCCGACCTAAAGCACCTTTGAGCTTGCTTAATAGGATGAGTGTGATTCTTGACCGCACGGTAATGGACTGCTACTTTAGGGTCCAAGCCAGACATTTCTGTTACACCCCATGTTTTCGTATGTGAAAAGTACGCGATAAGTCGCATTTTTCGTACGTTAAAGTTTCATCGTAAGTTAATCGACGTAAGTTCGGGAATGAGATTAGTTTAAGATTATGAGCATTTTATGATTTTTCAAACAAGTAATGAGTAAATTTGTGAAGGTGAGAGGGTAAGCAAATCGAAAAATAAATTTCGTTAAAGTTCGACATATTGGGATAAAATACGGCCCGAGCTAAAATACCCGGTACTTATGGACTACTACCATACAAAGTAACACATGGCCATGATAGTAAGGTGTGTTAAAAGTGAGTAGTAATTTAAGTAATTTGAGACAATTCTTAATTACACAGATAATTAATTAATTACTGGATAACGAATATTACCTAATTAATTAATAAATTAAGAGATAAGACTAAACCCCATCCCCACGGGGCAGCAAGCCTTTCCTTAAGCTATGACTCTTACTCATTCTTTATTAGGTGTCAACAATAATGTGTAGTACCAAGACACTTCATTTCTTAATCATTTCTTACACAAAAGAATCCTACAAAATGCTAGCTTTTGCATTACACCTTAGCTAAATTGCTTCAGTATTGGTTCAATGCTCAAGGCAATACACATGTTCTTTGACATAACAACAAAGATACTAAGAAAAGTTAATTTAACTTGCTTCCAATGGTACGGTGATTGAAGCACGTAAATGCTTATAAATCCCAACAAAAAAAAATTCCTACAACACTTCATTAACAACGAGAACTTTTAGAAGCTTAACAACGTAAATTTTGCGGTTCTAAAGGAGTACGGTGAAAATTTTTCCAAGAATATCATATGGATTTTTTCCTACTCCAGGTATGTTAAGGTTAAGCTTTTTATTCATTTTGCATGATCTCGTAATTACACAAGTTTGATAACGAGGCATAAAGAAAATTCATGTCCCGGAATTTACGTATATTTTTCCTAGTCTTGTAAGTACATTATTCATTTGAGTATTTTTTTTTTCTAGTCAAGAGAGCAGAGAGTATATATATACAGTACTACAGTATTTTCATTACCATCGAGCTATAATCGATGGGAAGGCCCCTACTGGGCAACCTCTGATCAGATGGTAAGTTATATACCGAGCCTACTGTGGCCGAGTGCCTATGAGCGTGCCCAGTTGGTCGAGATACAGAGCCTAATATGGCCGAGCGCCTATGACCGAGCCTACAACGGAAGAGCAATTATATATATATACGCCGTGCCTTATAGGGCCGGAGAACTATTTTACTTACAATATTGAGAGAGTTGAGTCAGTATCAGCATGTAAGTATATCTTCAAATTATTTTGACTCCCAGTTGCTTTCACTTATTATTTTATCAGTTCAGTTTCAGCTTTCAGTATATTGCCTTACATACTCGGTACATTATTTCGTACTGACGTCCCTTTTCTGGGGGCGCTGCATTTCATGGGTGTAGTTTTAGACACACAGACGGGTAGACCTCCTCATTAGGTGTTTCCCGAGTTCATCTTGATCAGTAAGTTCCATGCCTTTCGGAGTTGCCGGGTCTAGAGATTTATGTACATCTTGTGTATATTTGTATATATGTTATGAGTAGGTTGGGGAGCTGTTCTGATAACAGTATATCCATCAGTAGAGGCTTGTAGACATATCCTGTCAATTAGTGCAGTATGTTGGGTTGGTAGGCCTTTTATGTATATTTTGTTGGTTTGCCAGCTGTAGTAGTTATGACGGCCTTGTCGGCACAGCTTTGTATTGATATATAGTCGGCATTCGCAGTTGTCTTGCAATGCGGCCCATGGGCAAAGTATGACATCACATGTTCAGAGTTCCGTAGTCGCAAGTTGGTACACAAGGTTAGGTGAGGCACCGGGTGCTGGTCTCGTCCCCAGGTTCGGGGCGTGACAAAAGTGGTATCATAGCAGTTCCGTCCTAGGGAGTCTACAAGCCGTGTCTAGTAGAGTCTTGTTTATGGGTGTGTTGTGCACCACACTTATAAGCAGGAGGCTACGAGGCATTTAGGACTGTCACTCTTTCTTCTTACTATAGATCGTGTGGTAGATCTCTCTTAAAAGAATTCAGATTCCGAACTTCTATTTTATTCGTAATAAGACGATGCCTACATTCAAAAAGGCCATCGATAAGAGATATAGTTGTGGAAGTGTTGAGTTAGAGGAATTTGATTTTGCATCTTGCTTATGATGAGTAAATGAGAGGTCTTCATCAGATTATACATGTACTAAAAGGTGTACGGTTCTTGATAAGGAGGTTTTAGGAAAGAATACTTATCCATTCTTACGGTAAAAAGGAATAACGGAATCGGAAGTTAGACACGAGTTGCAGCAAGTAAAAAAACGAAGGTGAAGAAGGGTACGAGGTACCCAGTTAATAAAGGTTATCATTATTTACCATTCATGAAGAGAGATATAAGCATTTTGAATTACGTTCAACAGTAACAGATGTACGTACAATCGTGCACACCTATCTCAGTCATGCCCTATGGGAGCTAACGGATACGGTTTAAGAGAAGGACATGATAGCAGGACCCAGCTGAGGTTAGAGTAACAAAAAATAATGAATGGATGGTTTGAGTTAGTTAACATTTCCGAAGGATATTACAAAGGTGCTAATGGATCTCCTTGTGAGATACCTAGATGATGCACTCAAAAATAGTCAACTAGATATGAGTATTACAAAGACGTGCACTGGAATCCTGGAAGGGGTAAATATTACCTTAGTGTGGCTCCCGTCCCTAGTAGAGAAAGAATGTTTGGAAATTCGAAGAGCCTATGGATGGAGCAAGGGGATCTAAAAGCAAAAGAGTGTTTTGTTCGAATTTTCAGAATAAAGTGATAGTTAGAAATATTAGTAGGGAAGTACGAAGAGGGATAATGAAGCATTATGAGTGAGATGTGATACATGGATGGAAATGGTAGAGTGTTACAGAATCTATAGTCAAATGAAGAAAGAGACGAAAGGTGATGAGCCTTAAGACAACAAAAGAGTATAGGCCATACAGACATATCCTCATTTCGAGAAATAAGTTCGCAACTCTAACGTGATTAACAGAAGGGAAAGTTAGACCCCATAGTAGTAAAAAATAGTATGAGCTGGTGAACAAGATGAACTAAACATGAATTAGGAACTGAGTAATTTGATAATAGTCAGCTCATGAGAATTTGCATTCTGGCAATAATAGAATGGGCAACAAAAGAAGGTCTATGATGAATTCTGAGAATGGTCATTTAGGGAGACGCTACCCTAAATCAATTAATATGAGCAAAGTTAAGCTTAAGAGACTGTATGTGCCAGTTACACTAAGTGGCACCATCGCGAGTGAAGAATTTTGTTATCCTTGGTACAGAAGGATTACCGCAAGGCGAGTAAGGGTTATTGATGAAGTGAAAGGACGCCAAAGATGAAGATGAAAAACATCTATATGTAGGTCATCATAGCTCCAAGCCTTAGTATTCCCCTAAAGGGGGCATATGGAATGATAAAGGAAGAATGCGATAAAAATAATAAAGGGATGATATTGAACTTATCCAAATGTTATAGATATGCTATGATTCCAGAACGTAATGTAATCACGACGTCAAAAAAAAGGAAGTAAGGGTTCCTGCCCGAGATGTTATTGATAGATAAGGCGGCAGTACGTGAGTAAAGTTAAGGCAAGGAAATAACAGAAGAAATATTACGCGGAATATGGATATGAGAATGGGCAGACGAGTAGTTAGAAGTTAATTCAGGAAGAGCCTAGTCATGACTAGACAAGAAGTAATAGACAAATCAGCAGATCATGCAAGATAAATGTAGTAAACCCCAACATGGAGAATTCAGCCTCGCAGTAATGTCATTATAATACTTGAGATATATTCAGATAGGAGTCGGGAGAGTTAAAGGTATCCTATGAGTGTTACGGGGATAAAAGAAAGTGCCACTAAGAAGGTAGTCAAAATATCAGTTCAGAAGTAACCCTACAAGCACAAGGGCACGAAGGTAAGCAACTACGAATAATTATAGGTAAGGAAGGACATTAAAAGGTCTGTACTAAGATCACAGCTTTACGAGAGTCAAGGGTTCTCCCTAAGTACTACAATGAAAGACTAGCTGAGGAAATAAGGAAGAATGCTTCAACCTAAGCACAGTGACCTAAAGAGGAAACGGTCATGTACTGTCTCACAACAGCATTGTATGCACTCCATAAGAAAATGGCCCTTACCGTGGCTAATCAACGGGAAGTAAAATCAGAAGTGATATTCAAGATCATATGAGTTGTACGGAATTCCAGTAGTGTGTGGGCACTAAGGTAAGCTAACAATGCACATGCAAGGGGGAAGAAAGACCAGGAAAAGTAAAAGCTTACGTTTAAAGAAAGCTGAGAAGGAACAAAAGGAACTATTCGATCAATGGTCCGGAGTTAGTTACGTTATGTTTGCACTTAAGAGTTTGGAATTTTATATATGTGGCATATACAGCCATGGAAGATTCCGGTATAAGTTAAAAGAATGAATTGAGTCCAGGTCATAAATCGAATTGTTAAAGGATTATATCATGGATATTCCATAGTGTCCATGAAAGGATAAACATAATAACTAATAACATGAATCGCAGATCAGGAGATAGCTTAAGCCTACATAAAGGCTGATCAGAAGAAGGAGGAAACTAAAGAATTACATCAATGAAGTAAATCAGGAATCTTCTTATTGGACCTAGAAAATTATAGAAATCGCGATTGAGCACATTACAGGGTCACTCTTAATATCAGAAGTAAGGAGGGATAGTACAACAAACATATTCTATAACGGCCCTACGATAAAGTCAGTTAGAAAAGTACCAGCTTTATAAGAAGTCAGTACGAAGCTCCCACCGGATTGTGTATGCACCAGAGGTGCAAGTATTATAATAGAGCTTCAAGTTATGGACGTGAATTACACCTAGGTGGAAGGGAGGTCATGGAATATATAGAAGATACGATGTGAGGTTTTAAGGTAAGTAAGGTAAAGGTGAAAAACGTACGAGATACTCAAAGGCAGAAGATCGTGAATAGTCCATACTTCGAATAAAAGACTAGAAGTGCGGGGATTCAATATCTAGAAATAATAGAGGCATCGTTAGTAGCATATCTTCCAGCGTATGGTCTAGGTCTCAAAAAACCTGATTAAGAGAGTAAAGAAGAGTTAGAGACGAAATGATGTCTCACTTGATATTCCAAAATGACATAACGAAATCTATGATGCAAGCAAGTTGAAAGGTTGCAAGTAATATAAATAGATATGTGTAGGTCGCAAGATATTGTATGGTGAAGTGACAAGGTTCTAGAAAATAGGAGTAAGGATAAGAACGGGCGAGTGAGAAGGTAACGAAAATGGATAAGTCTTCAGGATTAAGCCCAGGATCTCATGAATTGGACAGGATTAAAATATCCATGTAAGGTGAATCACATTGGGATGTTGTGAGATGTCGTTATGAAAGCATGGTATCGCCCTAGGTTGATCAGTATAATCATTTCAGATGTTCCACGATGAAACGTGAACCCTAGCTGCAGTGTTACATAAAAGGTTAAGTTATTTATAGATCGGTATTGAGGTGAATCAACAATAGATGTATAAAAGTTATAAAGAATGAGATGAGATTATGCCGTCATTCTTAAGATGAATAGTAATGTGGAAGCAGTAAAGGACAAAGATTTATACATTGTGGATAAGCAATGAAAGTGACCTGGTATTTGGCAGCAGACCTCAATAACAAGAGATTGAGGTAAGAGTTATGGTATAGTATGACCTACTTAGATACAGTAAAGTCATACGGATGGATAACCAGGTCTATAAAATAATATATAGCAATATTTGTAAGTTCGATAAAATACCAAGCGAAGAACTTCAGTAATGGCCAAAAATCGGAGGAAAAAGGAAAAAGAAGAGACGCGTAAGCGCACTTACAAGGTCAGAGTTGTACATGTTGCATGATAGAAGGTAGAAACAGTTACGAGATTGAAAGGATTAAAGGGTGAGAATGCCCTGGCCTTTGGAATTATTCACTGAACAGTTGCCTAGATGACAAGGAGAGTACTAAAGTATTCGGAAGACAAAAAATGATAAGTGCACCAGTCAACATTCGAGGACGAATGTTCCAAAGGGAGGGAATGACTTTACACCCCATGTTTTCGTACGTGAAAGTACGCGATAAGTAAATTGATGAAAGTTTGGAAATGAGATATTACATCTCGCATTTTTCGTATGTTAAAGTTTCATTGTAAGTTAATCGACGTAAGTTCGGGAATGAGATTATTTTAAGATTATGAGCATTATATGCTTTTTCAAACAAGTATGAGTAAATTCATGAAGGTGAGAGGGTAAGCAAATCGAAAAATGAATTTCCTTGAAGTTCGACATTTTGGGATAAAATACGGCCCGAGCTAAAATACCTCGTATTTATGTACTAGTACCATACAAGGTACCACATGGCCATGATAGTAAGGTGTATAAGGTGTGTTAAAACTGAGTAGTAATTTAAGTAATTTGAGACAATTATGAATTATACAGATAATTGATTAATTACCGGATAACGGGACATTACGTAATTAATTAATAAATTAAGAGATAAAACTAAACCCCACCCTCACGTGGCAGCAAGGCCTTCCTTAAGTTATGACTCTTATTCATTCTTTATTAGGTGGAAACAATAATGTGTAGAACCAAGACACTTCATTTCTTACACAAAAGAATCCTACAAAACATTAGCTTTTGCACATTTCAGATGGAGCATTGCACCTTAGCTAAATTGCTTCAGTATTGGTTTCATGCTCAAGGCAATACACATGGTCTTTGACATAACCACAAAGATACTAAGAAAAGTGATTTAACTTGTTTCCAATGGTACGGTGATTGAAGCACGTAAATACTTACAAATCCCTAAAAAAAAAAATTCTACAACACTTCATTAACAACGAGAACTTTTATAATCTTAACAACGTAAATTTTGCGGTTCTAAAGGAGTAGAGTACAGCATTTTCCAAGAATATCATACGGATTTTCCCTACTTCAGGGATGTTAAAGCTAAGCTTTTCCTTCATTTTGCATGATCTCGTAATTATACAATTTTGATAACGAAGCATAAAGAAAATTCATGTCCCGAAATTTGCATATATATTTCCTAGTCTTGTCAGTACAATATTCATTTGAGTATTCCTTTTTTCCAGTCAAGAGAGTAGAGAGTCTATGTATGCAGTACTACAGTATTTTCATTACCATCAAGCTATAATCGATGGGCAGGCCCCTATTAGGAAACCTCTGATCAAATGGTAAGTTATATACCGAGCTTACTATGGTCGAGCGCCTATGAGCGAGCCCAGTTGGTCGAGATACAGAGCCTAGTATGGTCGAGCGCCTATGAGCGAGCCTACTACGACATAGCAGTTATATATATATATATACCGAGCCTTATAGGGCCGGACAACTATTTTACTTACTATATTGAGAGAGTTGAGTCAGTATCAGCAGGTAAGTATATCTTCAGATTATCTTTGACTCCCAGTTGCTTTCACTCATTATATTATGAGTTCAGTTTAATCTTTCAGTATATTGCCTTACATACTTGGTACATTATTTCGCAGTGACATCCCTTTTCTGGGGGTGCTGCATTTCATGCGTGCAGGTTCAGACAGACAGACGGGTAGACCTCTTCATTAGATGTTGCCCGAGTTCAGCTTGATCGATAAGCTTCATGCCTTTCGGAGTTGCCGGATCTAGAGCTTCATGTACATCTTGTGTATATATGTATATATGTTATGAGTAGGTTGGGGAGCTATTCCGATCATAATGTATCCATCAGTTGAGGCTTGTAGACATATCCTGTCAGTTAGTGCAGTATGTTGGATTGGTAGGCCTTTTATATATATTTTATTTGGTTTGCCAGCTATAGTAGTTATGATGGCCTTGTCGGCCTAGATTTATATTGATATTTAGTCACCATTCGCAGTTGTCATGCAATGCGTCCCATGGGCAAAGTATGACATCACATATTCAGAGTTCCTTAGTCGCAAGTTGGTACACAAGGTTAGGTGAGGCACCGAGTGTCAGTCTCGACCTCAGGTTCGGGGCGTGACAGTGTATGGTTTCACCTTCAGTACCTCATCACATGAAACCATGACTTTTGTTTGTGGCTTCATTCTAGAAGGAACCAAACTTTGAAAATCTTTAGAGATCTTCTGAATTTTGGACGAGCGGGTGTTCTTGAATTTCGATAATTTCTCTAGGACTTATTCCCTTTCTTTAATGGACCTAATCTCTTAAATACGGTAGTTCTCACAGTTGATTTTCCAAGTCGATCAAAGATAGAAGGTATGTTAGAAGCGGCATATTCATCTTCTACACTGATATGATTGTTGCTCGCCCTTCTTATGGAGACACGCACTGGTGATGGTTGTTTGTATCACAAACCTTCACGTGGTTGCCTCGTTGCAGTTTCTGATGGGAGCTTCCCTAACTTTGACAGCTCATTAGGATTGTATCCAGATTTTGCAAATAGCCTGTAAGCGTTAGGATCAAAACCTTCATATGTTCTATTTGTATGGAGTGCCACATTCTGCAGACGATTTTAGGCTACAAACCTTGCAAGCGGCTTCGAGGACAACTTTACTGCCTCAATTCGTTTTTCCCAGAAGAGTTAACTCCTATAGTATGTTAGGGACATATTGGAGCGCATGCCTTACTTTCTTTTCATAAGACGCAATATCCCCGCTATGAGATTTATTCGTGTTGGGTTGTACCTCATCAGTAACAGCTTTGGCTTTGCAAATAATCACTTTAGCTCTTTTAGGTGTGGGCTCGTCATTCTTGATTTTCATGCCATCATCAAATTTTAGCACCTTCACAATGCAGTTCTTCAAGTAGAACTTTGCATCGGTGAAGTGTGACTCTGCCTCAATGAATGGTTCATCATCAGCAACTATCTTCTTCTTTACTTCACCCTCGTAGTATTTTAAATATTGATTGTAGGTAGATGGAACTACTTTATTCTCATGTATCCAAGGCCTTCCAAGAAAGACGTTGTATGAAGTCTTCACATCGATCACATGCAGCCATGCACTTGATTGCATATCTCCAATGGTGATTCCCAGCCTTATCGCGCCTATGGCTCTTTTCCCCCATTGGTTGAATACTTGGATCATCACACGACTTTCTGAGAGTTCGTTCATGGGAATACCAAGTTCTTTCACAATGCGAATTGTTAAAATGTTTACTGAGAATCCTCCATCAACCAAAATTAGATACAATGGGCGGTTGTGGAGAGTGTCACCTAGCAGAAGATCGTCATTTATGAACGTGACTTTTTCCTTGCACGCATTAACTTCTTGAGGAAAATGCTCGATAAGATTTTCTAAAGATGCTGCCAACGGTAGGTCTTCACTCATTTCTTCCCCTTTGTCAGCATTGCAACAAGAGTACTCACTACAATCATGAAAAATCTTCATGCGAAACCAACATGGCAAGAAGTCCTCCAAGGTCACTGGATGTCACGGCTTTTGAGGATGGTGCACCTCAACTTTTGCCTTCTTTAACTGCTTAGCTGGATTCCATCTCCTTGGTCTTTTTACAATCATTTTCCTTGTTGGTTGTTCTACTGATTCTTTTCATGGGCTCCTTCTATGGTGCCTACGAGAGTCACCAACATCCAACCTTCATCATTATCAGGTTGATTGACTTCAGCTTTGTCGTTCTCCAGTAATTCTTCATTTTTACTTTCTTTAAAACCACATAATTCATCCGGACAGACTGAGCCAAAGGTGATATAGACTTGGTTTGCGCTTGCTGTCTCATCTTCAAGCACCATCATCTTTTCGCGAGCCAAGTCCATAACTTTATCCTTGAAGACAAAGAACTTCTCCAGAGGGTGGTTTACAAGTCGATGGTATTTGCAGTAATTTGGGTCATTTTTTCCCAATTTCATTTGGTCGCTTCATCTTCGGAAGCACAATGAGATCTAACTCGACGAGTTCTTCCAAAATAGCTGGCACATCAGAATCCAGAAATTGGTACTCTTTCTCTTGTATTTCTTTTAGAGTTAACTTTCCACTTGGCTTATCTTGAAACGAAGTGGATTTCATACTCTGCTTCTTGCTCATCTTCGTCGTGAACTTCATAGGTGATGTATTGACATTCATAGCTTTTTTGTTTTCAGATCTTGGTACAAACTTTCTCCATTTTCTGACTTCTTGCTTGTCGTTCCCTTTGCGAGGTTCATAGATGGACATCCTTTCATTTCCAGAGGAGGGGCCCTGCTCAATTCCATGTCATGGGCATGAGTTTCAAGTTCTTCAAATGTTCTAGGCTTGACCCCTTGCAAGATGTTGCGCAATACCCAATTCATGCCTTGGATGCACATCCCTATGCCAGAATTTCACTAAGCCTGTCTTTACAGTTGATGCTTTTGATGCGTGGCTAGAATTCATGGTTTAACATGTTATATGACTTACATTTTATGTGCGTTAATGATAAAAATACACTTTTTATGTGCATAATGGAGCTTATTCCATGTGTAGGTGCATTGGAGATGGAAACCGAGCTAAATGGATGCATGGACGTCGAAAATACGATCAAGAGTCGAAAAGGAGTGACCCGGGCTATAGCCGGACATTTTGGCCTTAAAGCCAGGCCAACACGGGCGTTAGTGGGGTGTTTGTCCCCCAAAGCCAGGGTCAGCCTAGCGTTAGTGGGGCGTTAGAGCCCTAAAGCCAGGTCTGCCCTGGCTTAAAGGGGGCGTTTGAGCCCAAATGCCTGGGTCCTGAGGTCCGGGCAATTCCGAGTTTTAAAGTGTTTTAAGTGTTTCCCCATTAGAATAGAAGTCTCATACACGTTTAGGGTTCATCCCAAACATATAAATAGACCCCAAAACACAACTTGAGAGAGGGGAAGCCATTGAAGTGAAGGAAAAACTTGTGGATTACTACTCAGTGAAGCAAACATTGATTTTTATAGCTCTTATTTATTATTTTGTATTTCAATTATGCAAGTTATTTTAGAATTGATTCTTATGAATATGAGTAGCTAATTTTCTTAATCTAGGATTTTGGTGGAACCCGTTGGGGGATAAACTTATTGTGATATTAATATAGTTTTGATTGGTTGATTAATCTCTATTTGTTCAACTACGTTCTTGTTGTAGTTGATTGAAGGGCCCTCAATTAGCTGTTCCTATTTATTATGTATCTACTTAAGAGAGAGTGCATATTTAGGTAATTGTTTGAACAACACCACTCCCAGAGTATTGACAAAAGTCATAACCGAGGGTTTAGAAGTTGGATTAGAAATAACGATACTTCGGGTGCAATCTAAAGTGAACTGTAATCTAGCTAGCATAACTTGAGAGAGTGCGTCTAGTAAATTATCATAATTACTTGAGAGAGATTTATGGTAGATAGAGTGTTCATGATTGATAGAGACAACTAATCAAACTATAAAAAGTATCCGAGAAGGAAGTTCACCAACGGGAGAAACCATAACCTTAGACCTTTATCATAATTGTTTACAACACATTGTTAGTAATTGTTAGTTATTATTATTGTCAGTAGAATTAGTAAAACATCACCAATTTATATTAAAAAGTCTTGAGAGAATTGATTGAGTAAAAGTTGCGTATTCTAAAGACTTGATTGATACGTAAATTCCCTGTGGGATCGACTCTGGGCATAATACCCCGGATTATATTTGCAACGCCCGCTTAGTCTTTTATAAGACATAGTTTAGCGTGATACAATTTTGGCGCCGTTGCCGGGGA
>ML425553.1:0-13280 GCA_005239525.1 Nicotiana knightiana | reverse complement strand
AAAACCCCCCCCCCCCCCAAGAGTTAAGATCCCGCTCTCTTCAATTCTTCTCCAATCTATACACGGCTTTCCCAAGCATAGCATAGACACTAAATAGAATCTAATTGTTGGCCAGATAATTAAGCAATTAATCACAGAATTGAAGGAACAACCATATTTTGGTGAGTTATAATCAAGGTTAAGCTGATGTTAAACAACAATATTCATGGCTAAATCAGAATTCCAGAACAATGGGTTTTTAGCCACTCATGATGTAATCAAACAAATTCATAAGTATTGAATAATTGAAAATACTAGAAAAAGATGAATAAAACTGAGATATCTCTGCTTCCTAACGTTCTTGTGTGTATTTTTCCTCCAAAGTGGTGTCCACTCCTCCACAAATAAGTTTGGTCTTGCTTTTATACGTGTTGGGTAGGTCTAGGGCCGAAATAACTGTGTCCCGGGAAAAATAGGAAAATTTCCCGTCACTGGTGCCCTGGTCAGCACCATGCACCAGCCACGGTGCTCCATCAATATTGCACTGCCTCCAGCACCACAGGTTGCTCAAGTCGCTATCTGTGGCGCCCAACTGCTCCCCTTGCCCGTTTTCGTCCGTTTTGAATCTAATTTCGCACGTTTCGCCTCCAATTGCTCCCGGATCATTCCTACACATAAAAACACTTCATATTACTATAAATCATCACATTTAACATCCAAAATCCATGAAACAAAATTAAAATATGAGGTGATATACATAACAATATATATACTTTAAGCTAAACATCATGTTGAACATTTCTTCATGTGACTAGATAGCATGATAAAAGCATGGGAATATATATTACACATATATTGAAAAAGCAAGCACATTCGGATATCAAATTTCTAAGAGGAGCAATTTGGGACTTACATTGATTTCACTAATACCATGGGTTCAATTTTAAGAAGTGGGGGTTTAATCAACATACCTCAATAGAGCCCCTTAAAACTCTAAGATGTTCTGGAATGTTCGCAACTTCAATCTATTATAGAAATATAGCACAATTGAACCCATAACTAGAAAAACAATCATAATCCTAGCTCACTTGAGCATTCTATCAAACACTATGTGTTTATTAAGGTTTCATAGCCTTTTTTATGAAAGACTACACAAACCCATACCCCATTCTTTTCTATCTTTGATTTACAACTTTCTATCTTTGATTTACAACTCCCCAAAATACCTTAGGAACACATGCATGCAAGGTATAGAATCACCCTCATCCCCACAAATTATCTCACTAGTGGCCCATTATAGTTATATTTTGGAATTAAAAGCTGGGGTGATGGAATCTTACCTCTTAGGAAGAAGACTTAGGTGTCTTTCTTGATAATCTTCAAGGTTTTAAGTGATAATTGAAGAACAATTTTGTGAAGATTAGTGCAACCTGCAAAATGGTCCTGCGGTCGCATAATGGGCCACAAAAATGACACCAAAAATGGCTCAAACGATTGCCTCACTCAGCGGCCATTCTGCGTTCCATAGAGTGGTTCTGCGGCCGCATAATTGGTCTCAAAAATACCCTGTTTTTGCAACATTTACTTTTAAATTCTCTATGCACTAATCAATCCCAAAAGTCTGAACCGCAGCGCCTAGTTCGGCATCACAAAATCTCGGTTTCTAGGAAAATATTTTATGGGGACTTACATCCTCTCCCACTTAAGATCATTCATCCGCGAATGATTCAAGGTCCACTATTAGTAACTTGTGCAACTCAGTTTTCCATACCACCCACAGCAGCCCAAAATTTAGCTAACTTCCTAGATTTTCAAAAATTTTGCTAGAGTTTCCTTCGTAACTAGGCCTATCCACCTGTCAGAGAGCCCCTGAAACACATCTCACAAACATATGCACAACCCAACGACATAACAAAACTCATAATAATAATAACAGTGGCCTTATAAGCAACATATAATCAAAAGGAACACCTTTTTATTAAGTGAACAAGTGATACAACATTCATAGGCGACAAGCTCACAGAAAGAAAGGATTACACATCTATTCAAACAAGTAGGGATACTTCTTTTTCATTTCATCTTCGGCCTCCCAAGTGGCCTCTTCAACCTGCTGGTTTCTCCATAACACCTTCACGGAGGCAATTTCCTTATTTCTCAACTTTCGGACTTGTCTATCAAGAATGGCAACAGGAGTTTCTTCATATGACAGTTCTTCATTAACTTCAATGGTCTCAATCAGCACAATGGTTGACGCATCCCCAACTACCTTCTTCAACATAGACATATGGAATATCGAGTGGACTAATGACATTTTGGGTGGTAGCTCAAGATTTTACGCCACCTGATCAATCCCAAAAATCTACTATTATTAACCGCTACGCCTAGTTTGGTATCACAGAATCTTGATTTTTAGGAAAAACATTTACGGGGCCTTACAGCAGGCATCACGAATCGACATATGGTCCTAAATGATGTCTTACTTCTTTTTCTCTGACTTTCTTAGAGGGCTGTGTTTCAAACCACTTAGAGAAATAGTCATTCATAAACAAAATGAATTGAGCTTTACCTAGGGTTGATGGGAGAGGGCTGACAATGTTCATTCCCCATTTCATGAACGGCCATCAGGATAAGACTGAGTGGAGTTTCTCCCCAGGTTGGTGAATCATCGGTGCATACCTTTGACATTTGTCGCACTTTTTAACAAACTCTTTTGTATCCTTTTCCATATCGACCCAATAGTATCCTCTTCTGATGACCTTGTGAACCAATGACTCGGCACCAGAATGATTTCTGCAAGTGCCTTTGTGAATTTCCCACGTAGTCGGTATCTCTTGGAACCAAACATATTGCCAAAGGTCTACAGACATCATTCTATACAGTATCTCATCCTCGGCCAATGTGAACCGAGCAGCCTTCGTACGTAGTGTCCTCGATTCCTTAGTATACGATGGAAGCTTCCCGTTATTTTGGTACTCGATATATTTATTCCTCCAATCCCAGGTCTGGCTTGTGGATTTTATTTCGGTGTGTCCTTCTTTAATTACTGACCTTGAAATATGTATGACAGTCCCTGAGCTAAGCTCGTCGTCTTCGACTGATGATCCCAAATTTCCAAGGGAATTGGCCTCGCTGTTTTGTTCTCAAGGTACATGTTGTAGGCTCCATTTTTTAAATCGATTTCAAGCCATCTGTAGTTTTTCCAAGTACCTCTACATTCGGTCTTCTCAAAACTTGAAAGTTCTGTTGACTTGGTTTACCACAAGTAGGGAGTCACATTTGGCCTCGATGAACCCTGCTCTCAAACTCTTAGCTAGCTCGAGACCTGCAATCATGGCCTCATACTCGGCCTCATTGTTAGTCAATTTTGAAGTTTTGATAGACTGTCTAATTGTATTACCTGTGGGCGGCTTCAAAATGATTCCTAGCCCGGACCTCTTCACGTTCCAAGCACCGCTTGTGAAAAGGGTCCACACCCCCGATGACGTAACCGATTTTAGTAATAGTTCCTTTCAACCTTCGGTACGAGAGCTAGCGTGAAGTCAGCCACGAAGTCTGCCAAGATTTGAGACTTGATGGCCGTTTAGGGTTGATACTCGATATTGTAACCGCTTATTTTGATGGCCCATTTGGCTAATCGGCTCGAGAGTTCGGGCTTATGCAAAATATTGCGAAGGGGATAAATAGTCACCACACAAATCTGGTGACATTGAAAATATGGTTTTATTTCTCTAGAGGCGCTTATTAGAGCAAGCGCTAATTTTTCTAAGTGTGGGTACCGGGTCTCGGCCTCACCTAAGGTTCGACTAACATAGTAAACATTAAAGTGCCTACCTTTCTCTTCTCGAACTAGGACCTCACTTACCGAAATTTTCGAGAATGCTAATTATAAGTAGAGTTGCTCGTCCGCTTTCGAAGTATGAAGTAGTGGCGGGCACGAGAAATACCGTTTTAGTTCTTCCAATGCTCGTTGACATTCTGGGGTCCTTTCAAAATCGTTCTTCTTTTTGAGTAGTGAGAAGTCCAGTTACTTCTATCTGAGGACCTCGAAATGAATCGGCCTAGGGCGGCTATGCGCCCTGTTAACCTTTGTACATACTTAACATTATCCACGACCGTGATATCTTTGATGGCCTTGATTTTATCGGGGTTGATGTCGATGCCCCGATTTGATACCATAAAGTCGAGGAATTTCCCCGAGCCGACCCCGAATGCACACTTCTCCGAGTTGAGTTTCATGTTGTACTTTCTTAGTATGTCGAAGGTATCCTGCAAATGTTTCAAATGGTCCTCTGCGCACAGGGACTTTACTAGAATGTCATCAATATAAACCTCCATAACTTTTTCTATATGTTTTTTGAACATTCAATTTACTAGGCGTTGATAAGTAGCACCAACATTTTTTAGTCCAAACGGCATTACGTTATAACAATAGTTGTCTACTCAGTGATGAACAAAGTTTTTTCCTGACCTCCGTGTTCATTTGTATTTTATTGTACCCGGATTAGGCATCGATAAAGCTAAGGATCTCGTGGCCGGTCTTGGCATCGATTATGCAATCGATATTCGACAAAGGAAAAGAATCTTTAGGGAATGCTTTGTTTAAATCCTTATAGTGTACGCCTATTCTAAGTTTATTCCCTTTTTTAGGGACTACGACTACGTTTGCTACCCATTCGGGATATTTTACCTCCCGAATGGACCCTATTTTGAGAACTTTGGTTTTCTCGTCCTTGATGAATGCATGTTTAACATCAGAGTGGGGACTTCACTTTTGCTTTACTGGTCGGAACTTTGGGTCCAAGTTTAATCTGATGGGTAGTGATCTCCAATTGGATCCCTTTCATATCAAGGTGGGACCAAGTAAAACAATCCATGTTATCGATAAGGAATTTAATGAGTTTTTACCTGAGCTCGGGGGTTAACCCCGTGCCTAGGTATACCTTTCGCTCGGGTAAATACTCGATTAGTATGACTTACTCCAGCTCGTCGAGCGTTAATTTTGTGACATTAGAGTCATCGGGAATTATGAAGGATCGAGGAATCCAATATTTGTCATCCTCGTCCGCCCCTCGTTCCTCCGATTGGGTAGAGGCTGGTACCTGTGGTTGAAATTTGTACTCCTTCTTTTCCTTTGACACCGATCCCTTTGCTGAAGAAAGTGCCGATATCGGTATTACTTCATGAACAACAAATATTGTGGCCGCATGTTGTTCCGCATACACCGCTTTTGGTCCATCCGATGTCGGGAATTTTAGCATTTGGTGAAGGGTTGAGGGGACCTCCCTCATCTTGTGAATCCAGGGTCTTCTGAGCAGGGCGTTGTATCTCATATCACCCTCGATCACATGGAACTTGGTTCCTTGAATAGTCAGGGCTACATTTACTGGTAAGATGATTTGACCTTTATTTGTTTCACTTGACATGTTAAAACAATTGAGAACCCGAGTTGTGCGCACGATCTGATCCTGTAGGCCGAGCTGCTCCACGACCCTCATTCCAATAATATTCGCCGAGCTTCCTGGATTAATTTAAACCACGTTTAAATTGAATTTTATTCATAATAATAGAGATTACCAATGCATCATTATGGATCCTCTCTGCTTCCTCGTCATTTAACGACAAGGTGCCTTCCGGTACATAGTCTCGAGTTACTTCATGATTGACACCTTGGTGAATTTGAACACGCGCCCTTGTGGTATGTCGACCCCACCAACGATCATGTGAATCATGTGTTGTGGTTCTTCCTATTCGTTTTTCCTGTTTGCATCCCTGTCTCTGAAGTGATTTTTAGCTCGGTCACTCAAGAATTCTCGAAGGTGACCCTCGTTGAATAGACAGGCCACCTCCTCCCTCAGCTATTTTCGGTCTTCAGTTCTATGACCATGGGTACCATGGTATTTGCAAATTTGGTTAGGGTTCCTTTGATCTGGATCGGTCTACAAGGGTTTGAGCCATCTAGTATCCTTGATTCTCCTAATGGCTGATACGATACCTGATGCGTCGATGCTGAAGTTGTAGTCTGATAATCGTGGCGCTGTTGTGGGCTCGACGTGTTTATCAAAGCCACTTTTGCCCATATGCCCTCGAGGGCTCTGTCCTAGATCATTCATTTGATCATTTTGAATGGGAATACGTCCTGGTTCATTGTTTCTACGATCTGCGTTGTATGGTTGATACTGATCTTTGTTCGATCGGGGTTATCTGATGATGTCCCTTTGAACTTTGCCGACGGGCCTGTTTGGGTAAATGGAACCAGAAGGGGTCCTCAATTCATCATCCTCGACCCTGATCTTTGATTGGTACTGATTATGCACATCGGCCCAGGTCACCGCCAGATATTCAATTAAATTCTGCTTTAGCTGCCATGATGCTACTGAACATCATTCATTCAAATCTTGAGTAAAATCTTGAAAATCCCAATAATTTGTGACAAGGGGTAGGTCCATGTGTTCCATCTGGAACCAAGATACGAATTCCCTTAACATTTTGTTGTCCTTTTGCTTCACTTTGAAGAGGTTCGACTTCCTATTCGCAACCTTTATTGCTCCGACGTGTGCCTTCACGAATGAATCTGCAAGCATGGCAAAGGAATCGATGGAATTGGGTGGTAGATTGTGGTACCATATCATAGCCCCTTTTGATAAAGTTTCTCCAAATTTCATCAGGAGAACGGACTCAATCTCATCATCTTCTAAGTCATTCCTCTTTACTGCGCATGTATAAGAAGTGGCATGCTCATTAGGGTCGGTGGTCCATTGTACTTGGGAATTTCTAGCGTGTTGAATTTCTTCGGAATGGGATTCGGAGCCGCACTTAGAGGGAAAGGCTTCTGTACGAACTTCTTCGAGTCCAAACCCTTTAGAATCGGTGGTGCCCCCGGTATTTGGTCAACCCAAGAGTTGTATGTTTCTACTTTTTTGTTGTTCGCCTCGATTTTATTTTCTCCTTATTCAATCCATTTAGTGATCTCCTCGAGCATTTCCATAATGGCGGGGTCAGTCCCTGATTCACTGGTGTTCGATCTCTCTGGTACAGGTTCGTCCCTGTGAACAGCTTCAGGTGAGGGTGAGGGTGAGGGTGAGGGTGAGGGTTCGATCCCACTTGGTGCTCGATGCTGATTTTGTAGTTGTGCTATAGCGGCTTGTTAAGCCAGTAGCATTTCAAATATCAATTGGAGGCTGACTCTACCGTCTTCCCCGCCCTACGTACCTCGACCACTTGATCGACTTTCCCTGCATATGCTAACTTCAGGTTCAATGCCCAGGTTTGCATTTAGGGAGATATTGGAACTGACATCGATGGGATTTGATATTTGTACTCCCTCAAGGTCAGACTGAGTCACCTCGATCCTTGGGGCGGCTATATTGTTGTTTTCCTTGTGAAATCCAAGGTTGTTGTCACCATGTGTGGGTGATGCTTGTGAGTTTGACATGTTTATCATGAAAACAAAAACACTTATAAGAACAAGCGTAAAGTAGTGTGTGTTATCGGAATCGGTATTAAGCAATAACTATTATCCTTAGCCCCATGATGGGTACCAAACTGTTTACCCTCCAAATCGGATAACAATTAAACATATAATGTGGCTTTAAGGACACGTGATTTCACCTAATACCAATTGATAAATATGAAAATTAGTAATAGAAATCAACAATAAGGTAAAGCAAATCAGTGTTGAAACGATGTTCATCCCTTGAGCTAGAGTTCCCTCGAACCGATTGATACTAGAACGACTAAAAATGAAGCAAGCTGGTGAACAGGAGAGTATAAGCTAAAGAGAGTACTATATTTCTTTTTTATGCGAGAACAAAATGTTACAACTGATTAGAACTCCCTTTTATATTGTAGAGGAATTCTACTTATGGTGTAACTGTAATTCCAGAAGGAAATCCCATGGTTAGCTAATTAACCCTTATTGATTTGATCCGTTCTTGGATTTTCGCCATGATCTATGACCAGTCACGGATATCTCGCCTTTCTATTATTATGCCATCTCCCATCTTGCTCGATGTCTGTCTCATTCGGTCTCGATCGCTACTGGCCTCGATCTCGAGAGATACCTCGAATCCCGAACTCGATACCTTGTCCTTGTGCCTCGGTCTAATCTACTACAGGATCGATCTTCGATCCTTCACCCTGGTCTCGGTAAATTAGAAAAATCAAGTGATCCCGATTTTAACCGTATCCAGTAAGTTCCTTGTATTTATTTTTATTCAATCTATTTGGTTCCCCGTTGATTTTCCCACATAGTTAGTGTGTTTTAAAGGTGAGATTTGGGGGTTTGAGGCTACGGATTTGGAGAGTTGATTTTGGGGGTTTGAGTGGCGATTTGATGTTGGATTTTGAAAATATTTGTGTGGTTAGACTCGTAGTCGAATGAGATTTCGGTTTTTGTGATGTTTGTTGGATTTCGAGATATGGGCCCGGGGGCCGGTTTGAAGCCAATTTCGGATTTGATTCATAATTTCCTATTTTTCTTGTAACTGATTCCTTTAGTCCGTATTTATTGTATTGTACTGGTTGTGGCTGGATTCGGTTGGAGGCCAAGTTGCGAGGCAAGGGCATATTGGAGTAGAGTTTTTCTCGGATTGAGGTAAGTAATAGTTCTAAATCTAGTTATGAGGGTATGAAACCCCAGATTATGTGTTATGTGATTGTTTTAGAGGTGACGCACATGCTAGGTGATGGGCGTTTGGGAGTGCACCGCAGAAATTGTGACTTGGTCCATTCCGTGGAACTGTAAAGTTGAATAACTTGTTATTACTTATATGCTCTCCATGTGTTGTAGAAATTTGACTGCAAATCATGTCAGAAATCATGTTTAGGCTATGTGTTGGTATTGTAGAGATCCACAAAGGCCCTGACACATGTTGAATTTCCTACTAATTGCTACTTGTACTCAATCGTAGTCTTACTTGCATATTATACCTCAGTCTCTGTTATTCCTTGTTGATACATTATGTCATTTCTGTTTTTAGCTGATTTTCCATGATTACTGAGAGCACGTGAGACTAGAGAGGTTGATGACTAAGTGAGGCCACGGGTCTGACTGTGAGGTATTGATACCATAGCACGTGATTTTTCCATGCGGATCCAGATATTTATACCATAGCACGTGAGTTGTCCATTCGGATCCAGATATTTATAATGCAGCACGTGAGTTGTCCGTGACGATGTTGATATGATATTATAGCATGTGAGTTGTCTGTGCGGATGCTGATATGATACTGTATCACGTGAGTTTTCCGTGAAGATTATAGCGCTTGGGCTATAGGAGCCCCTACGGAGTCTATACACCCTAGTGAGCACAGGTGCTTATTGAGTGCGAGTGATGAGGGTTGAGTCCCGAGTGATGAGATATTGAGGAAGTCAGAGTGACTATTGCCCTAAGAGGCTATATTTGCATTAATTGTTGTCACACATAGCTGTTATATATCACTGTTTGAAGTTCTGGGAGATATTATATCCGGTTTTTACTTGAACTTGGCTTGTATAAAGTGATTTGTCTTAAATTGTCGTATTTGAAAGCATGTCTATTTTTCCTTGTTGAAGCTACTGGAAATAAACTATAATTGTGTAGCTCATCACTATCTTAAGTGATTTATTTAGTATTGTTACTTACTGAGTTGGTTGTACTCAAGCTACACCCTGCAGTTCGTGGCCAGATCCGGGTGTTCCCGGACATAGCGAGTGTTAATACCTTGTGCAGGTGATCTTTGGAGACTTCGAGGTAGCTAACGGCATTCGCAACCCTTGTTTTTCTCCTTATCTATCTTTTCTTTTCATTGTTTCTAGTTTCGGACTATGTTGGACAATGTATTTCAGACTTGTGACACTTAGATGCTCATGTACCCTGTGACACCCCGATTTATGAGTTTTCTGAATTGTGTTTGGATATTTTATCTTCTTTATGAGAAATTGATATTTAAATTGCATTAAGGACTCATTTTTTTTAAAAGTGTTGGGGTTATTCGTAAATGTCAGCTTGCCTAGTACCACGATAGGCTCCATCACAACAGGTTAGGATTTTGGGTCGTGAGAAGTTGGTACCAGAGCCTAGGTTACATAAGTCTTACGAGTCATGAGCAAGTTTAGTAGAGCCTTGCGGATTAGTACTGAGATGTATGTATTTATCTTCGAGAGGCTGTTGAACTATTAGGAAAACTTCACATTCTTGAATTCTTGTCATGCGAATCTGTTGATTCTGGTAACTAAACTTTTATTATTCTATTCTCTCACAGATGGCGAGGACACGTACTACTGGGCAGGATGGACGGCCACCACTACCACCAGCTAGGGTCGCGAGAGCCCGAGGTCGTGGTACAGACCATGGTAGGGGCATAGGCATAGCTCGTACACCTGTAGACCCATCAGTCTCTCCAGCTCAGGAGCAGGTACTAGATACAGTTGAGCCAATAGGGTCAATTCAAGGACCGGGTGTGCCCATCGTGATTCCAATCCTTTAGGAGGCCTTAGCTCAGATTCTGACTGTGTGTACCAGTCTTGCTCAGGCTGTTTATAAGTAGGGATTTTGACCTCTTATTTGCTCTCTTTTACTTGTATTTAGGTCAAAAACGCTTAAAGGTATTCCTGGAAACTAATGAAATGTGCTTGATTGTAAGAATTGTTCAATATTATCCAAAGGAGTCAAAATGAACTCATAAAGAAGCCAAAAGTTGAACAAAAACCAAAACAGGACAAAGAGGCCTACAGTGCAGACCGCACGAATATTGTGCGGTCGCGATCAAAACTATGCGGTCTGCAAGAAGGAGATTCAGAGACTTGGGATTTTGGCAACATGTGGAGCACGGACCGCACCAATATTGTGCGGCCGCAAAAGACCCTGTGCGGCCGCAATCAAAATTATACGGTTTGGCGATGAAAGAGAAACAGAGAGTTGGCAACTTGGGAAAAATGAATAAGTGCGGACCGCACCAAAATTGTGCGGCCGCAGGATGTCTAGTGCGGTCGCACACACAATTGTGCGGTCCGCGATGAAGATTCATAGAGTTGCTTCAAGCCAAAGTCAAGGAAGTGTGGACCGCAACACTTTTATGCGGCCGCATAGCCATGAGCGCGGCCACACTCAGAATTGTGTGGTCCGCAAAAGTCCAGCTCAATTTAGAATCCAAAGTGAAGAACACAGACTGCATCACAATTATGCAGCCACGCAAGCAAGAGTGTGGCCGCACTTAGAATTATACGGCCGCACTTAGAATTATGCGGCCGCACAACTTCCGCAGGGGCATTTTTGTCAGATATATTCAGCTTAGTATAAATAGAACTTTTTGTCATTTTTAGGTTAAGTTATTTTTTTTGAGAGCACCTGAGTCGCCTATTTTTACCGGTTTTTGGTATTTTTGTACTAGATTTGTCCTTAAACACTACATTTTCATCCTTTAATCTAATATTATGGATTTTATCTTCATTTCTTCTTTAATTTCTTCTATTTCCATGAGTAGCTAAAACCATAGCTAAGGTTGTGACCCAACCCTAGTGTGGGTATTTAATGGGTGTTTAACCTAGGGCTTATTTGTGATTGGGTTAGTGATATTTAGCCTAGTTCTTGCTAGAACTCAAGAATTAATGGTTGCAAACATTAATTCATGCCTAAATGACTTAGTCTCTACTTGAGAAAGGGGGTCTAAGTCTAGGAAAACTAGGCTAACAAGGAATTGGGGTGAACTCAAGAAATTGATAGCCCCAATTAAACGGTTAAACCTAGAGATAGTAATACCCGAATTGAGCTAATATCATTTGATTTGTATGAATACCCATTTGGGCTTGGGAAAGCCAAATTGGGCAAAATCACTCAAACTACCGAGAGGTATAGAGTGAGTACTCGGGTGTGATAGCTATATTACAATCCCAACTAATCAAGCTTGCCCTAGAATTTACAACCCGTTAGATAACCACCTAGGTAGAAGTCGCGACCCTAGTCCCTTTAAATATTTGAAAAACCTAAAACAAAAGTATTGTTCTTAGTTTATCAATTGCAATCATTTGAGTAAAAATAGACGTAGAATATCAACCGAATTTGTGGAGGTGCGGTTAGATTCAAAACTAGAATCTCACTTAAATATAGTCGAGCACCTCCCTCTCTGAAGTCGCGGCATCATTCAGCCGAGCCAGCTCTAGGACCTCAGTGTCCTTGTCCGCAACCTCCTCTCAAAGCCGCTCCACCAGGGCGTACTTCTGCCTAATCTGAAAAGAAGAAAGTAGGTCAATCAACACCAATCATTACAACTAAAGATAAGAATGTGGGTACCAACATACCTGCTCGGAGAAGTCGTCCCTCTCCCGAAGTGCTCTCTCAGAGCTTGCCCGAAGGTTGATCAATTCCTCCTCCTTTCGAGCGCACAAAGCCTCCAGCTCGATGGACTCCGCTATAAGCTTCTCAAGATACTCCCCACGATGAGTCAACTCATCTTACATCTTGGAGAAGGCTTGGTCATACAGCTTCTTGACCTGTAACACAGAGAAGAGAAATCAGAAAGCAAGAATTAAAAAAAAAGAGAATATCGTATTGCTTCTTAAAATGTCACCTGCTTTTTGAGCCTCTCGGCTTCCTCGAGAGCAACTGGGGCATCAACATCGGTCTCCTCATCTACCCCCCTCGAAGTAGTCTCTAAATGCATCATCCTTTCCACGAGAGGTATCTAGGCCGGGAGCACCCTCAACTTGAGCATCTCGTATCTCCCCTGGAGAAAATGATGGGCCCGAACGAAGTCCACCAGTGATGTCAGCTCCATCGAGGCTTCTTCCCGACCTTTGAAAGCTCCAGTAGCGGCCCTCCGAGCTCCTCCACTCAGAATGTTCCATGTCCAATGAGTGTATCGGGGACTGCACCCAAACCCTTCTCGAGGGTCTCATCTGCGAACGGCAGGCCCGCATCGGCTGCCTTTAACTCAGCAGACCACCGCTCAACAGCCCTCGAAGCCTTGGCACTTCATTTTACCCTTTGTACCAAAGGGCAGGCGTCATCGCTCTCTTCCTCAGCCCGCAGGCTTTTAGCGATTGTCACGCCCCAAAATCGTGGGACGAGACCGGTGCCCAACCGGATGATCCCGATCAAGCGGACCTGGATTGACTTTCCTGCCCAACGCGTTACCCTGTGTTTACAATATACATTATTCCACATGAATTAGCAATTTAGAGTTTAAGCATGAATCTACTACTTGAGTTCATTTCATCCTTTATCATTTCAACATTTGATAATCACAAAACATATAATAATCCCGATTCGGACCACGATTACTAGTAAACACATTTACTGCCCAAATACATATATGTACAACCCA
>ML425552.1:133577-146051 GCA_005239525.1 Nicotiana knightiana | reverse complement strand
GCAAAGCTAACGTGGTAGCAGATGCACTTAGTAGGAAGTCAATGGGTGTCTTGGCCCATCTTGTTGTACAAAGGCGAACTTTGGGTAGAGAAATTCAAAAAACTGGCAAATGATGGAATTAGATTGGATGAGACCGAAGAAGGAGGTATAACTGCTTATGCCTTAGCGCAATCCTCCCTTGTTGCGCATGTTAAGGCTAAGAAAGACGAAGATCCGTACTTAGTGAAGTTAAAAGAAGGAGTCAGAAACAAAGAAATCACCGCTTTCACCCTAGGAAGTGATGGAGTTTTGAAGTTGAATGATCAGTTATGTGTGCCTGATGTAGATGATCTTAGGAAGTCCATAATGGAAGAAGCTCACAGTTCGAGGTACTCTATCCACCCAGGTGATACCAAAATGTATCTAGATTTGAAAGAGTTGTATTGGTGGAAAGGCATGAAGAAGCTAGTAGCAGATCATGTGGCTAAATTCTTGAACTTCCAGCAAGTCAAAGCTGAGCATCAGAGGCCTGGTGTCCTAGATCAAGATATAGAGATACCACAGTGGAAGTGAGGGATGATTAATATGGATTTTGTAATAGGTCTACCTCACACATACCGTAAGCATGATTCAATTTGGGTTATTGTAGACCGACTGACAAAGTCCGCGCATTTCCTACCAGTAAAGATGACAGAATCCGCAGAGCAGTATGCACAGTTGTACATCAAAGAAATAGTCTGATTGTATGGTACTCCAGTTTCAATCATATCTGACAGAGGCCCTGAGTTCACGATGCATTTTTGGCAAGAATTTCAGAAAATATTAGGTACCAAGGTCAATTTGAGCACCGCTTTCCACCCACAGACCGATGGCCAGGCAGAAAGGACCATTCAGACTCTCGAAGATATGCTGTGAGCATGTGTTATAGATTTTGGAGGTAATTGGGATGATCACTTGCCACTTATAGAATTTTCTTACAATAACAGCCATCAGTCCAGCATTGGTATGGCTCCTTATGAAACGTTGTATGGGAGAAGCTGTAGGTCTGCACTGGGTTGGTTCGAACCAGAAGATGTGTCTTTGATTAGTCCAGATTTTGTTTGTGAGGCTTTGGAGAAATTTCAGCTAATCAGAGAAAGACTAAAAGCGGCTCAGAGTCGTCAGAAATCCTATTCTGACAATAGGCATCGTGACTTAGAGTTAATGGTTGGTGACAAGGTGTTTTTGAAATTTTCATCAACGAAAGGAGTTATGAGGTTTGGTAAGAAGGGGAAACTTAGTCCTAGATTTATTAGACCTTATGAGATTATAGAAAAGAAGGGAAACATGGCTTATGAGCTAGCGCTGCCCGTTGAGTTGTCCTCTGTTCATCCTGTCTTTCATGTGTCTATGCTTAGAAAGTAATTTCATGATGAGTCGCATATAATAGCTGCCGATACCATATAAATTAAAGAAGGCTTGACCTATGAAGAGTTACATATAGAAATTCTCGATAGGCAAGTAAGAAAGTTGAGAACAAAATATATAGCATCAGTAAAAGTTTAGTGGAGTAATCATGATTCAAAAGAGGCTACGCGGGAGGTCGAGGAATATATGAGAGAGAAATATCCATATTTATTTGAGGAAAAGGGTATGTGAACCTAGGTTTGGTTTGACATTTATAATTTATTTATTAAATACAAGTTAGCATGTGTTTATGTACTTGCTAGATTATACTTAGTTGTTGAAGTAATTTGGTTTTGTCAGGGTATATTTAGTTATTTAATAATTTGGTGCCATGCCAGAGTACATTTAACTCATTAAAGTGATTTACTTTTGCTTAAGTGTTGTGCTTTAGATTCTTGTTGGTTATTGTGGTAACTCCTTGCCGGAGTGTGAGTAATTAATTTATGAGTTGTGTATGGTACCTATGAATGGCCTGTTATGTTATATTTGGTTGTTGTTGGTGTAGTTGTGGTATTTGTGACAAGGATATTTTTTTGGATAGTCCAATTTACAAGGGAAACTCTGTCGAAATTTATGAAAATTTAGGGAGTTAGCCAAAATTTTGAGTCCATTGGAAAAGTGAGTAGTGCTAAGAAAACTTAAGAAGTTCAAGTGAGTAGTGCTAGCAACATTCGAGGACAAATGTTTTTAAGGAGGGAATATTGTAACACTCCTCAAATCTATAGAAGTTTCAACATAATCTATAAAAAATCTTAAATTATACTTCTATTAAGGATTTAAACCATAGGGATTGACTTTTGAGTTACTTCTCTATTTAAAAATAAATGGATATACAATTAGGGGAATGTTATTAATTTTAATATTATTAATTTTCAAAATTAGTTATCATTAATTATTAGTTAAGTAAAAAAAAAAGAAAAAAAGAAGAAAAAAAGATAGTTGATCACGCCTCACCCACACTACTATACAAGTAGGAAGGCAATGATCGTGTAGCTTTTACCCGAATGGTCGGGATCAAATCCACAGGGAGTCTATAATGGGAGTGAGTGTCTAAGTGATCTAAAAGGGTCGAGTGTTTCTAATTGCACTTCTAAACATTTGTTGGTGTTGAACTACGCTAAATATACTCTATTGTTTGTAAGCTAATTACTGACTAATTTGTTTTTATTGTTATTTCCTGATATTGATAAAGGCACTAGGGTCGTGACTTTTGCCTAGGTGGATACACAAAGGGTTCAATTCTAAGGTCGGGGAGTCGGTTAAGGATACAACTATAACCAATGCACGAAGGTGCTCACTCTATACCTCTTGGTAGTTTGAGTGATTTTACCCTAATTGCCCCTCTCGAGGCCAATTGGGTGCCAATTAAACAAGCACTTAAGGCATAGGTGGGGTATTACTCTCTCGAGGTTTGACCCGTTAATTAGGGCTCAAGTAGGGTTTTACCATTTCTGGGTTTAACCCAATTGATTGGGACTACCAATCTCTTGATAATACCCTAATTTCCTATTAGGCTAATTTCTAGACTCATCTCTTCTTTCTCAAGAAAGACCCAAGTCATGAAAAAGGCTAATTAGTGTTTGCGACCACTAATTATGGAAATAAAGACCTTGAATTAGCCTAAATAGCCAACACCCATTAATTTCCCAACCTTAATTTCAAAAACCCATTACATACCCACACTAGGGTTGAGCCACAACCCTAGCTAATGGGTCTAGCTACTCATAATCAAAGATGAAAACAATGATAGAGAAGAAGAAGAACCCATTTAATTGATTCTTAACAATGAAATTGAAGTTTCAATGTTAAAAATGCAAGAATAAAACTAGAAAGATGAAAACCCTAAAATAGTCACGTGCTCTCTACTTCAGAAATTACAAGATCCGTAAAGAAATTACAAAATAGTCTATTTATAGTCTGCCAAATTTTCGGACAAAAATGCCCCTGCGGGACCATTGCGGACCACGAAAACACGATCGCGGTCCGCGAAAATAATGAGGCTGCTAAGCTGCTGGTAAGATTGACCGTGGACCGCGGTGAGAATTTTCATGGCCTGCACCCTTACTGGAATGCCACCGCGGACCGCGAAACGAGGACCGCGGCCGCGGTGGAAACTTGCCTTGTGTTTAATCTTCACTGGAATGCCACCGCGGACCGTGAAATGGACACTTGCCTTATTTTCAACCTCACTGGAATGCCACCGCGGACCTCGAAATGAGGACCGCGATCGCTGTGGCCTTTTGCTTGATCATCTTTGTTGTGTTTGATCCTTGTGCCGGATTCACTCCTGTTTTGAGCATATTTTAGACTGAGTGTCTTCATTTCTGGTTCAATCCTGCAACAAGCACAACGTATAAGCTTTCGGGTCCACTTTGTGTACCATTATATCCAAAATTCATGTATAAGGGAATGGAAAACGAGGCAAAAATCCAAGTTATCAACTCCCCCAAACTTAAGCTATATAAGCCCCACCCCTATGATAGATTTCCCGAAAATTCGGCTGAACTAATGGTGATCTCAACTAGCCTCAATTGGGACTAACCATAGCCCCCAATGCAAATGAATCATTGACAATGCTTGAAATTTTCAAAATCATAGTTTCAAGTGTGATACAAGAGCTTCAAGGGTTGTTCCAACTCATCAGTGAAATTCTAACTACTACCTCGGTCAATGTGGATCCCAGACTCTTATTACATGACTTTCCCTAAGCACCTCACATTTAGAATAATGACACTCAGAACGAGGAGTATGGGGAATCGCTCATCTCTCATCAAGGAAAAAGTCCCAAGTTCGGCTCAAAGTACCATATGCTTGCCCTTTTGTGTAAATCACCACTAATGCAGGTTTCACTCGACCTGAGATCATATAGGGCTTTTGTGGAATCATGATGAAGGCTTTTGGTTAAGGGTAGGAAGTATTTGGTCAGAGCGGATCTTATCTTTCCTTAAGCACTTCATTTTAATCGTTCTCACATTTTTTCTTGCTCTTTGAGTCCTTTTATATTTTGTAGGGTTGGGGAGACACTTTCTCATCAATTCCATCTTCTTTTTATGCTTTCCAAACTTTTGGCATCGCTTTTTCATCAATTCCCTTTATTTCTTCTTTTTGTTCATTCTTTTCTTTTCATTCTTTTTTCATTGCCTTTTCTCTTTTCTTTCTTTTGTGACTTCTTTTTCACTTCATCACATCTCTCATATCTCCCCCAAACTTATGCTTTTTGCCTAGTGCCAAGGAAAGATCGGGTGCCAAGAGAGGGTAAAAGAATGGTTGAAGGCTTGTAACTTGTTTTTTTTTAAAGAAAGGGCTTAAGGATCAAAAGGGTTGCCTAGGGAGCGTTCAATTCTTTGTTCAAGACAAGGAAAGCCTATAATCACTTCTCAAGTCAAATTACACCTAGAATTTTGCCTAGACAACACTCAGGGCAAGTTCTAGACTATTGGCACGGAACTTGGACTTGCAATTACGAATCTCTCACCACTCAAAGCTAAATGAATGATACAGAAATCGAGTTGAGGGCCCACAACGACCTTAGTCGTGTTTTGAGTAACAAAAAAAATGATCCCGAAGAACCACCCGATGATTATCGGCCAACACAAGAGTCTCAAGATCGTCACTATCACCATCCTAAACACAACGGTTTGTCTTTGACCATGGGATCAAAGGCAACTGTGTTAGGCCTAAGTGAAGCTTTTCTTGAGGCACCTTTATTGAAAAACAAAACAAAAAGAAAAGGAAAAACAGACTCAAACCCTTAAGAAGGTTGTCACACCGTCCATCCTTGGGAAGAGCCACCCGGTTCACACAAATTCCACCTATGGAAAGAACTGTGACATTAAGAAAACCAAAGGCTTATTGCTCGCGTGAAAACCAAACAAGAAGCTATGAAAGAAAAATAAGAAGCTATAAAATAGAAAAAATGCATAAAGTAAAGTGCGTGGGATAGAATGAATATGTACACAAGGGGAATTAGATGAATATATATAGGGGATGAATATTTACAATGGATAGTTAACTTATACATACCAAAATGGAAAATAACATAAAGAAAAAAAAAGAAAATATTGTTTGCATTATACAACCCAATGTAACCAAAATCAAATGCCTATAGGTCCACTCCCCCAACTAAGAGATAACATTGTCCTCAATGCTATATAACAAAAATAGTGCACAAAATATGGGAGAGAGAGAGAGTAAAGAAAACTCCCTATTGGCCCTTGGCCTGCTGTGGTCCCTGCCGCTGTGTCTGTGAGGGGATATGATCTTGCCTGAGACTGAGATTGTGAAGGAGCTGGGTCTGCTACTGCCTGTGATGGAGCTCCGGTGGTCTGGGCCTCCTGGCTCTGTGGGAAGGTCTTCCAGTACAAGTCTGATGTCCTGAGCACGGGGCATAACCTTCCTCTTCTTCAATGGCCTCACCGGGTCCTCCTCCCGCACTGACTGCTGTGTCAGCTGCTGTGGCTGTGGCTCTGTAGGGTCTACTAGTAGCATATCCAAAGGAATCTAATCACCCTTTAGCTTGTCCACCTCCTTTCTCAACTTAGCCACCTCCTCCTTTGACGCCCTAGTCTTCCTCACTTCTTTGTTTCTTTGGCCAACGTTTTCAATGCACTCTCATGTGCACCCACCGCGTCCAGGATTTTCTTCTGGTTTTCCAAAATTTCTTTCAGAGTGTTCTCAACGGACTGTGGGACCTGTGGTGGGGGAGGAGCAGCTGAGTCTACCACAACTGTAGAGATTGCAGTCAACTTTGTAGTTGTTGACTGCATCCAATTGTTGAGGCTTGTCAGTGTTAGGTTCAGCCAGTGAGCAGTCATGGGATAGGCTTTGGTGGAGGGAATGTCAGTGCCGGTGGAGGTAGACGGGCCTGGTGTCTCCTATGGAATGGCTAGCTGGGGAAGGGAAGGTTCCACCACCACCACTGGCTCTTCAGACTGGCTAGTGGAGGCAACAGACTTACCCTTTGACTTCTTTTTAGGGTTGTCCTCATCCTTCAAATCATACCAAGAAAAGGGCGCTTTGGTCTTGACTTTGGTGTCAAAGCGCTTCTTGGTGACCTCCCGGTCTTCACAGTACATTGTCAGATAATGAGGAAAAGGGTAAGAAGTATCACCTGTGCTGACAACCCGGCTAATGACCTCAGATATCACATTCCCCATATTGATGGGGTACCCAACCATGATGGATGCAACCAGCACAACCCGACTGAGGGGAAGGGTCTGGTCATGATGTGTTGGGTCCAGCCTGCTGCATACAAAAGTTTCCCACCCTTTTGCTTCAAAGTTAAGGGTCTTCCTGGTGATAGTATTCCCAGCAGTCAGCCACTCCGGAGTCTCCCCGGGCTTAGCCAAGTGTAAAGCCAACCAATTTCTAGCAGCATCCTTTTCTGCCAGTTTCTCCCGGTACAAAGAATCATCTACATCATCCATCTCCAAATAATCATTGAATGAAATTCCATCAAAAGGCACTGTGAGATTGCGGACTTTGGATGCCTTTGAGTCCTTTGCAAGAAATAGCAAATTGGTGTAGAACTCTTTCACTATGTGCTCATTTGCATCCGGGAGATGCTCATTGAAGTAAGACCACCCTTTTCTGTCTCGGAACTGCTGCTTCACGTTGGGGTTGTAGGTAGACAACTCCTTAAGTGAAAACGTATGCTCCAGAATGAGTGACCGTGCAGTCCACAATTCCCTGAATCTGTGAAAGGCCTTCTCACTAACAAAACGATCTTCCATGCATCCGGATTCCGAGTGCGCTAGACCCCTTCAACCACCTGTTCATCCCCCTTGCTATCACTCGAATTCTCCCTAGATAAGGAAGCTGTAGGGGAAGTAGAGTATGAGTGTGCGCTGGAGGCGGATTTAGCTGGGGAAGCTACCTGTGCTGGGGCCGGGGGAGATGAGACAAGGTCCAGTGGAGATGACTGTGATGAGGCCTCCTCTGATGGAGCATACTCACTCCCCGATGGTGAATGAGGGGAATCTCTAGCCCGACTAGGCCGTCAAGATGACTGAGGAGGTATTGAAACTTTGGACGGTTGCCTGGGTGCCCCCCGGCCTCTCCCCCTTTGATATTCTCCTCTACAAGTTTGTTTACGACCGCCTCCTCGAGATAGCACCATTGTCTGCAAAGTAAACATAGGTGAACATGGTTAGTTTCCAGATCATTGTTGTGCATATTGTTTCTTCCAAACGCACACGCAAGTATACATGGTCGTAGCAAGTAATATAATGTTAAATCGAATGTCGAACCCATAGGGACTTGCGTAAACTACTTGCTAAATCACTCTAAGTGTTATTCAATCAAGCCAAAATAAAATCCAGGAATGTAACTAATTTATACTATGATTCTATGAACTAACTAATTATCAAGTGACAAGAATATTGTTGTGTATTCAGTAGAGACAAATATTCTAGGGTTGTGATCAATTCACCACTCGTATTGCATTCTAATTAACTCTCCCTTTCATATAATTCACTCATGGTTGCTAATTAATCGATAATTTCTCTCATAGCCTTCTCCCGAAGCACTACTCACNCTCTCTTCAATTCTTCTCTAATCTATATACGGCTTTCCCAAGCATAACATAGATAGTATATAGAACCTAACTGCTGGCCAGACAATTAAGCAATTAAACGCAGAATTGAAGAAACAACCATATATTGAGTGAACTATAATCAAGGTTAAATTAATGTCGAATAACAACATTCATGGCTAAACCACAACCCCAGAACAATGGGTGTTTAGCCACTCATTCTAGAATCAAACAATTGCATAACTGTTGCATAAATTGAAAATACTAGAATAAGATGAAGAAAACTGATAATCCTTTGCTTCCTAACGATCCTGTATGTATCTTCTCTCCAAAAATGGCATCCCCCTCTCAAAGTTGTATTTTTGGGTCTATTTATATGTTTGGGACAAACCCTAAACGTGTAGGAAACTTATATTCAAACCGAGAAACACTTAAAACCTTCAAAACTCGGATTGGACCGGACCAGGGACCAGGCTTTATGGCCCAAACGCCCGGATAAAGCCTGGCCAGGCGTGGCGTTAGGGCTCTAACTCCCCCCAAACACCTGGTCCTACCAGGCTTTATAGCCCAAACGCCCAGCTATAGCCTGGTATGACCAGGCTTTACAGCTCAAACGCCCGGCTATAGCCCGATTCACTCCTTTTTGACTCTTGAGCGTATTTTTGACGTTTATGCATCTATTTAGCTCGGCTTCCATCTCCAATTCACCTACACATGAAATAGACTCCATTATGCACATATGAAGTGCATTCTTATCATTAACGCACATAAAATGTAAGGTACATAATGCTTTAAACCATGAGTTATAGCCACACATCAACACCCCACACCTTGATCGTCCTCGAGCGATGGGACAATCTACTACCCTTCAACACGTACACATTTCATTATCGAGGAGTATTTTACTTTTCAATCACACACCATACCCCTTAACTATGATCGATACCGGCAATCAAGTATGAACATACAAACTTTCACATTCTTTTCCTTATTTAAACATGCCCAAGTATAACAATTTAATCAATCATACCAACAACCTAATTGCAACCACCCAACCTCAATAGTCAACTTGCAACCACTTAGCCCTCTCAATTCACGCACCTACCCAACAAGAAAGTTACAACATTACCAATCGTTCATGAGGTCATGTGCCCTCACCAACAACAAAAGAGTGAATATAACTAGTCCACACATTCAAATATGCTTTTGAACATAATTTAAGGACATCACACAATTGAAAAAATTCCCTCACTCTCACAAAGAATTCATATGCATCCCGTGGTCGTACCATAAGTTTGCTCGTAGTGTAGATCTTCACTAATTCAAGTTAGCCAAATCTAGGATCAATTAGGAATTTTAAGGTAGTAATGTAGGCTAAATNGCCACAATTCATATTCAACATAGCCCTTTTTCAATTAAGCACTTCTATATTTTCACTAGCACAAATTAATAAAAATTTGGAGGTGTGTATCTTTTTGTACACACTTTTACTATCATTTTTTTTTCTTTCCTACACACACTCCATACATGAAGATTCAATGGCTAGTGACTTTTGAATACAATTCTTAGTGCACTAACATGCCTTTCCATGGCTCTACTCAAAAGTTAATCCCCATTATCCCACCTTACTTCTTTTAGCGACTAAGTGCCTTAGGAGGAAAAGGTGCAAAAATCCTAATTTAAAACAAAAGAGGGGTACGACTTGTAATGTGGGTACCAAGGAAAAGGTCAAAAGGCTCAAAGGGGCTAGCAATGAAATTTTTTAATTCTTATGTGACAAGAACATCCATGATCAAGCAAGAAAATTCCTATGTCATCTCCTAGACTAGCATAACCTACAATTTCTCTTCGATTAACACACGAGGCAAGTTCTAGACTACACAGGATAGCATAGAAAATCACTAAACCTCACTCACACATTGCACATGACTCAATCACAACGGTTTTATTCAACTCTCAAGTCAAGCAAGCACACAAAATTGAGAGAATTAAGCAATATCACACTATGTAGCATACAAGTCAAACAACTGAGCTAAGGCATCACAAAATAGGCTATTTACTTTTACTCAGGCATCACATGTCAAACCAAATATAAGGGAGAATAGAATGTATGTGATAACCTAATATGCCGGCACCAAACATGTCAATGGGTATTTCTAAGTTACTCAGTTTCTTCCTAACTAATCTAAAAAAAATAAAAAAAATAAAAAAAATTTAAAGTACCCGGTTCAAGTTACACCCTTGGAAAAGAACCGGTGCCCAAAGAAAAACCAAGGGATACTACCTAACTGTCCAAAAAAAATAAAAAATAAAAAATAAAAAAATCTTTTTTATGTTTTTAAATCGGATTTTATCCCTCAAGAAAATTGTCCAACAGATCCATCATTGGGAAAAATTCGAGATTTTTCTAAAACTAAAACAATAATTTTACACAATTACACTTCACTTCAGAAAGTAGTTTCCCCACCCCACACTTATGTTATGCATAGTCCTCGAGGCATGATCACCAAGAAAAACATTAAAACAAGGGTGAGAAATACTCCCTGAGACCCTCTCGGGCATAGCCCGATCATGATTCTCAATCTTTAGAGTCGGGATGACCCCACACTTAAGCTCAAACATGCCCCTCAGCTTCCTCTTTTGGGTACTCAGACTTCCCCTACTCTGCAAAATAAAAACAACACAAAACTCGACACTTAAAAAAATTAAAAAATAAAAGATATACAGGATGGGTTGCCTCCCAACAAGCGCCTTATTTATAGTCGTGGCACGACTCTGCTACTCTGCTCAGGCTGGGCGCTTTCTCTTCTTCTTTCTCCCATGAAGCCTAGCCTTTTTTCCCGCTCTTAACGTGTCTCTTTTTTCATCTCTGGTTCTTTTCTCAATTATCTTTAACACCCTCAGCTTGCAACACCACCTCCTCTGGATCACTGCCATTCACATAAGGACTCTGCTCTATCCCCTTCACGTCGACCACAGTAATCATGCATAGGTCCTCATAATGCTTTGGGAGTTTAAGTGCCTTGTACACATTAAAAGTGACCTCTTCATCGTCAACTCTCATTTTTAACTTCCCTGCCCTCACATCAATAATTGTTCCACCAGTAGCTAAGAATGGTCGCCCCAAAATAATGGGCACCTCCTCATCTGCCTCGTAATCAAGCACAATAAAATCAGCGGGAAGAATAAACTTTCCCACCCGAACTAGCACATCTTCAATAATTCCTTCTGCCATAATTAGCGACCTATCTGTTAACTGTAAGGTGATTGTGGTAGGTCTAAGAACCCCCAATCCGAGTTTCTTGAACAAAGAATATGACATCAAATTTATATTAGCCCCTAAATCACACAGTTCTCTACCAACTTCTTGTTTTCCAAGAGACAAAGGAATTGTGAAACTCCCAGGATCCTTCAACTTAGGAGGAAGTTTACTCTGAACTCTGGCACTACACTCTTCAGTAAGTGCAACTGTTTCGAAATCTGCATGTCTTTGTTTATTTGCCACAATATCTCTGAGATACTTCGCATACTTAGGCACTTCTTGCAAAATTTCCACCAAAGGCAAATTCACACTCACTTGGCTCAACATATCTAGGAATCTCTTGTACTTAGCATCATCTTTTTGCCTCTGCAGTCTTTGTGGAAACGGAGGTGGTGGCCTTGTTTCAATTACTGGCTCGGGTCCTTTATCATCTTTCTCATTCCCCTCAACTGGCTTGGGAACTAATTCTCCCCCAGGATGAGCTGTATTCTTCTTTGTTTTTGGAGCTTCTTCTAGTATTCTTCCATTTCTCAAGGTAATTGCATTGACTTGAGCCTTAGGATTAGGCTCAGTATCACTAGGAAGAGCTCCTACTGGTCTGGTTAGGAACTGGCAAGTTTCCCCAATTGACGTTCCAAGTTTCTCATTGTTGCTGCTTGGGCCTGGTGATCAGCCATTATTTTCTGATTGAAAGCAAGTTGGTTGGGAATTTTGAAATAACCTCGATCTTTTCCTTATAAACCTCAATGCCATTCTTTGAAATCTTATAGCCCAAAATGATTCCTTCCTCCACCATAAAGTGGCATTTTTCCCAATTCAAGACCAAATTTGTTTCTTCACACCGAGCAAGGACTCTATCAAGATGACCCAAACATTCGTCGAAAGAATCCCCGACGACACCAAAGTCGTCCATAAATACTTCCAGAAATTCCTCCACCATGTCAGTGAAGATTGCCATCATACATCTTTGGAAAGTAGTCGGGGCATTACAGAGTCCGAATGGCATGCGAGCAAAGGCAAAAGTGCCATATGGGCAAGTAAAGGTAGTCTTCTCTTGATCCTCCGGGGCTATCAAAATTTGATTATATCAAGAATACCCGTCAAGGAAGCAATAATAGGCTCGACCTGCAAGCCTATCCAACATCTGATCCAAGAATGGTAAAGGAAAATGGTCTTTGCGGGTCACCATGTTGAGCTTGCGGTAGTCCATGCACACCCGCCATCCGGTAACCGTTCTTGTAGGAATGAGCTCATT